>LPNX010987331.1:16404-33371 GCA_001517045.1 Pseudotsuga menziesii
TAAGTTCAAACATCATCCCAATCTCCTGGATTGAGTGATTGCCCTGAGGATGGACTCACATCTACGAAGTCCAAAACCTTGGCTTAAAAAACCTACGCAGGTTTCCTGTTTCACAAATACATAAGAAAAGTTAAAAATAAATAAAAATAAAACTTTTAAAGGACACATGAGTTCATTGGGGAAAAACATGGCTATTTGTGGAAGAGCCTAGATAGAGCTAGCTTACTAAGGGAGATAACAATGGACAAAGGCATTTGGGAAAAATTCAATAAGGTTTTTTCACACCCTAATGAGCTTCCTTCCTTCCTTGTTTTACGCTGCATGAAGGATTGGTTGTATAAAAGTTGTTTTTACATGCCGAAAAACAAAAAAATTAAATCGTATTGAATATCTGGAGCGTCTTACTCATACTAGCAAACCATATTTGCATGTATGAAACTTCTACTAAGTATTTGTAAGCCTGCAATTTAATTACTTAATATGGTTTGAACTATTTGAATTAAAATCTTAAAAGCAACATTGGCGAACTATTTGAATTAAAATCTTAAAAGCAATGTTTGCTATGTTTGAACTGCCTGCAATTTAAAAGAAAGTTTGGCTATGTTAAAGCTAATGTTTAAATTATGTTATGGTTGAGCATTGCCAAACTAAGAAAATGTAGGCCAATGTTTAAATTATGTTATGGCTGGGCATTGCCCATACCAAACCAAGAGGATTAAATTTAATTTGTGTAGTAGCTCGATAATTTCTTTAAATTTAAGGTCAAGTCGTAAGGCATAAGGCTTGGGTAGAGCCCACCTTAATTAAATTTTCATGCAATGTATTTTAGAAAAGAAAAAATAGAATCAAGTCATGACCTGTAAAAACTTGGGTAAAGGCCAGGTTCGTTTGATATATTTAATATCTAACCAATTTATTCAATTAAATAACTATCACAACAACATAAAATGTTGTTGGTGTACACCAATCGGCGTCATTTGACGGATGAGAAAGGAAATGATGTCAATGGACGTACACCAACAATATTTTATGTTGTTGTGCTAGTTACTGGACCGCATTTGAGCAGGAAAATAATAGTATATTATTGTTATTCTAATTATTATTATTATTTACAAATTAAATATTGAATCATGTAATTATTATTACTATTATTAAAATTAATAATAATAATAATAATAAAAGTAAAAATAAATTTATTTTCTATAACAAATGAATAAATATTTTTGTATTTTTCTTTTGTAAATATTATTTTTAAAAAAAACATTTAAATGATTGTATTTAAAAGTAAGCATTAAAAAAATATAGCTTTAGAAAATATGTTTTTATATAATATTTTATTTTTTGAATATTTATTTCATTTATTCACATAATTTTTTCTCGAAATGAATTTTGTGGGTATGGTTGACATGGTCGATCATACCCATGGTTAAAGATGGACACTATAGTCAACCATGATTGTTAACCATGGTTGATCATGGTCATCTCCACCATGGTTGGCCATGTGCAACGATGAAAACGACCATGGTTGCCGATGACATGGTTAATTATTTTGAGCCTATTTGAACACATGGTCAACCTGGAAATGGGAAGCATATCTTTGACATGATGTAGTCAAGACCACCATCATGACATCCACAATTGACCAAGTTGACCACAATCAACCATGGTTGAAATCCATAAGCATGGATGACAATACTTGACTATAGTCATGCAAAGCACAAATTACATGGTCACCCATGGTCATGTCATACCTTGCTTCATCCAGTATGTATAACATGGACATGGTTGACTTGGTTGTCAGACCATGGGCATGGTTGACATGATTACCATACCATGATCATGGTTGACATGATTGTGATATTATGGACATGGTTATCATGGTTCAGCATGTTGGACTAAGGTCTCAATATTGTTTGACGTACTTGGCATGACCATACTTGGGCAGGTTTGACATTGTTGCGTTTATTGACCATAGTTTCCTTGTCTATAATGTTTGACGTGATATTCATGGTTGACCTGCTTCAATGGTTGCTATGTTTGAAGGTATAGAAAAAATTTGTCGTGATCTACGAAACATTTGTTGGTATATGAAAACTTTGTCAGTAGATCTAAAGTTAGTCAGTATATGTAAAGTTTGTCACTATATTACAAATGGGTTTCTATGGTTTTATGGTAAACTTAAAAGTGTTGCCAATTTATGAAAAGGTTGTGGCCATATAAAAAGTTTTTCCCTATATGAAATGTTTGTGGCAATAGTTTTATGAATATATGAATAGTTTGTCGCTATATCAAAAGGTTGTCACTATATTGAAATCTCGTCACCATGATTTATGAATAAGTCAAAAGTCTATCGCTATATAAAGAGTTGTTCGCAAAGAAAAAAGTTTGCCGATATATGTAAACTTTGTTAGTATAAGAAAATTTTGACGCTATGCCGGAAGCTTGTCACGATGGTTTTATGATTATATCATAAGTTTGTTTGTATAGAAAAATTTTGTTGCTAGAAGAAAAGTTTGGCTCCATGGTTTTATGATTATATGAAAAGGTTGCCGCTATACTAGAATTTTGTCGATATAGTACAAGTGTCGCTACGGATTTATGATGAAATAAAAAACGTTGTCACTATTTCCAAAGTTTGTCCCAAACTGAAAAGTTTCTCTATATAGTTTTATGATTAATTGCTAATGTTGGTGATTGTATGAAAAATTTGGCGGTGCATTAAAAGTTAGAGGCTATATTAAAAGTTTGTCGTTATCATTTGTTGGAATATGAAAATTTTGTCAAAATGGTTTCATGAATGGCATTATGGTAGTAACATTATTCATATCAAATGTTTCTCGCTATGGTTTTATGATGACACCAAAATTTTGTCGCTATACCAAAAGTGTGTCACTATAGTAAAAATTAGTTGCTGTGTAAAATTCTTGTCTGGATATGGAAACTTTGTCGATAAAGTAAACGTTAGTTGCTATGGTTTTCTAAGTATATCACAAGTTTGTGTGGTTTATGTGGTTTTATTATGACACCAAAAGGTTGTCGCTACAAGAAACTTTTGTCACTATATCAAAAGTTTGGCACTATATGAAAAGTATGTCGCTATTTATCGCTATACAAAAATTTGGTCGATGTATAAAACGAGTGGCGCTACATTAAAATATGCTAGATAATTTCTTTCACTTTGTAAATGTGTCATTTTACCAAAAGTTTGGCGCTATAGAAAAAATTCATTGCTATATTAAAAGGCTTGAAGCTATGGGTTTACGAATGTATGAAAAGTTTGAAGGTATAGAGAAAAGGTGTCACGATCTATGAAATGTTTATTGGTATATGACAACTTACTTGATACATCTAAATTTAGTCACTATATGTAAAGTTTGTCGATATATTAAAAGTGGGGCGCTATGGTTTATTTCTCATGTCAAAAGTTTCGTCACTTTATGAAAAGGTTCTCGCCATAAAAAATTTTGTCACTACATGAAATCTTTGTCACAGTGGTTTTATGCTTAACTGAATAGTTTTTCCCTATATCAAATTTGTGGCTACTCTAAAAAGGTTTGCGCTATATTAAAAGATTGTTTCCATGTTTTATGGTTAAGTGAAAAGTATGTCGTTACATAAAGAGTTGTTTGCAAAATCAAAACTTTGTCGATATATGTCAAGTTTGTCGTTATATCAAAATTCTATGGGTTTATGATGAATTAAAAAAAGTTGATTTTATTTCACAAGTTCGTCCCAATATGAAAAGTTGCTCGGTATGGTTTTATGGTTAATTCCAAATTTTGGCGATTGTGTCAACATTTTGTCATTGTACATTTAAAGTTAGGCGGTATACTAAAAGTTTGTAGTCATCGTTTGTCACAATATTAAAAGTTTGTTGAAATTGTTTCATGAATGGCATTAGAGTAGTTACATTATTCATATCAAATGTTTCTCGCTATCTGAAATGTTTGTGGATATATGACAAGATTGCCGCATTGTTTCTTTATTTTATGCAAATTCTGTCTGTATATGAAAAGTTGGTCTCCATTATTTTATGATTATAAAATCATAGGGTAAAAATAAATATTTATTATATCAAAAGTTTGCCGCTATATTTGCTGAAAGTATGTCATAAATGAATATGCACTTTGACAATTTAGGCAACAAATATTATAAGTTTTGAGTGATAACAATATCAATAGTGTAGTGTGATATCCTGAATTGAACACAACCACATTTACATGCCATTTAACATGTTGAAAGAAATGAAAAAGAAACCACAGTATAGCATTTCCAATTGCAAACAAAATAAAGGCATCATTTTTTTCTTTCAAAAGTAGAAACGCACAGTTGAAAATGTAAATATCTTTTATTCAACTACATTTGAGAGAGTTCCCAAAAATCATGAACTGGCCTAGAGTTAATGATAAAATTTGTCATTAAAAAATACATCAAATATTCAAATTTTAATTAAAACTATATTCATATACATCAATGTATATCCAAGCCATTATAAAGAAGGGGGCATATAATTTTTTCTCTTGAAATTGGCTAGGTCTTAATGTTCTGGCCTCCATGTGCAGTCACACTAGGTAGTACAACACAAATTTGCAATTATGTTTTGGGATTGGACTCAGTGATAGGTATGATTTACCCATATAATAGAAGTTGGAACTGAAGATTCCATGGTTCTAATTGAATGAATCATTTTACGTAATGATGATGATCATGTTCTATTTGAAAGGATAACAATTACACTCCTCAATAGTAATATGAGAATCAGTTATTTAAAATAGGAAAATAAATTACTAGCCATTTCTTTTGTATTCTTAGAAACCTTGAAGCACTATTCTCATTATTCTTAAAAAACTTGAAGCACTATTAATTTGGAAAATGAAAATGTAAACATAAAGGATCTCTCCTTTAGCTTACCAACATATTAAGCCAAAACTTGTCTAATGAAAGTATATTTTGGTTCCTTTTGCATATATAATTTCACACTCACAACTATATAAGAACAATGAATATTATTCAAAAGAGAAATGAAGAGTGTCATTAGAAAATATGTAGTCATGTTTATTCAGTTACCCCTTATAACTATGCTATATTTTTTAGATTTAAAAGATGTGTCCACATTGCTATTGATTGTGATGGATTGAGTCACCATGTGTTTGTACTATTGGTTAATTTTGTGATTTGTGGGTTTTTAAGAGTTATGCCATACCTTTAAAATAGTTCTAGAAATAAAATAGGGTATTAAAAATTCCATGAAAAAATGGATACATAGCATATTTGGTAAAAATAGTTTTCTTTTAATTAGAATGATGTATTGGGAGAGGGGCTCAAAAAATGGATTTTAGGGGGGTATTTTTCAATATTTTATGAAATTAGCGGTATTCTTTAATATATCATGAATAAACGTGCTATGGTGCATGTTTACTGAGTGAAGCCCCCATGGGTGTCACCTCTAAGAACCTCATGAGCATGGACAACTAAGTTTTTTTTTCCTAACTTTCATTGATATATATATATATATATATATATAATGGATTTAAAAAGGTTGCTTTTCTAAAATTGAGTTATGTTTTTAGAAAACAAGGGAAAAATGTTAAGTCACTATGGAAAAGTCACGTTCCCCTCATATTCTTTATTTCTCTTCACCTTGTTCCAATGCAAGGTCTCTCATTTCCCATTTGATGCTATGTATGTTAATTGATTGGGAGCACATTCATCTCATAGGCCTCACCGAGGTTTTATTAACATCACCATTTCTATGTCGCTTCCAAATTTCTAGTGGGGTCTTGGCACTAGGACCTCGCTAGGAACCTTTTTAAATATGGTTGCATACATTTTCAATGCATTGTTGTTATATGTAAATGGTACCCTCAATAATAAAATAGAAGTTACACATATACACTAAATTGCACATATTTCTGTCCCAATGTAACGGGGTGGAAGAAGGGTATTACATTCCCCTTCTTCTTAGAATAACATTGACCTTAATGCAATTTTATTAGGTCTAGAAAATCAGAGAATTGTACTCACTTCTAAATTTTAAAGCAATAAATCAAAAGAAACACCGCGTCTACTACTAACGACTTTATATTCATGCAAAGATTCAACATGCAACTATTTTTACATCCAAAGGAATGTTGTTTAACACACAAAAAAATGCAATTTATGATAGTGTTGAATATGTACCAAATGGAAACTGAAGCATAAAAAATGAATAAATGATCTATAACATAAGACACCAACGTGATACTTATATGAGATAAGCATATAGTTAAGTTGTCTAGACACCATGGGGAAGGTTTTGTATATTGGTTAATGATATATGAACATACATAATACATAATACATAATGTTAAATAATTTGAGCTACCATAGAGAAAGTTTTGTATATTAACTTATAATCTATATACTCATAGAATATATAATAATGTTAAATAATTTAAGCTAACATATTTCATGAACCTCAACAATATAAAGTCATCCCAATTACTTTAACATATTTCATGACTCTCAACAATATAAAGTCATCCCAAATACTTTAACGTATTTCATGAATCTCAACAATATAAAGTCATCCAAATTACTCAAACTCCCACTCCACTCAAGATTAATTCATATACTTAGTTAATATTTTTTCATGCAAAGGAAGGCCATTGAAATTTTATAGCCTTAAGAGTCTCTCTATCATGGAGCTCAAAAATATCCTTAACTTAATATGATGGGTTTTAACTTTAACATGGCAATACTCTTTCATACTTTTTGGTAGCCAATCTCTCTAATAGAATCTGATATATCTTATTCATCATTCCATAGGAGCTATTCTAAAATATTTTTAATTCAACGTGATGGGTTTTAACTTTAATATGGCTATACTTTTCTATATTTTTTAATACTCGATATTTTTCTTTCTCATAGATTATCATATTTCTCAGCATAAATTTATCTTAAACCCGCGCTAAAATGAATCCAAATTCTTGAAGTGTATTTTTATTTTTAAATTCAAGAAATTTGATCTTATCAACTGATATAGCTAAGCTTAAGTTTTAATTTATTATTTTATAGGATGACATGAATTTTTACTATAATCTTGTATTTTATGAGCTGATATAAATTTTTTAATTACTTTTTATTTTGGTAATGTAATATTAAGTTAGACTTAAGATTACCTGACAACATCTCCCCAATACTTTGAGTAAAGTATCTTGCATATATTTTACCATCATTAAATCAATAATAATAAACTATTATTACTCCTCAATAATAATAAACTATTATTAAGTTCCTCTGGATACCATCATTCAATCAGTAATACAAAAATATTATTGCACTCGGAGAGAGAGAGACTATTGTTGCAATAGTGCTCACAATTTGAATTTATAAATATGTGAATTCTCCTACGAAAGAACTAATGTACTTTATTTGGTAATGATGCATCATAATCGTCCTTTGCTTGAGAGGATGAAGATATTATAGAATTTCAACATTGTAATTCTAGCAATCACTCATACACAAGATGATGATTGAACCATTTGTCTTTTGGCCACAACTGAACGATCAATTATGTACATGACAGAAATAATGGGAGTACAATCTCTATATGTATTTCCACATAGAAATACCAACATGTAACACTATCACTTGCATATATGACGATATCAAGATTGCCTAAATATACAAGTTCTTATCGATGGTTGGCCATAGATATTCCAAGTAACTTTGTTCACAAGGATTCCTAGATTACAATATGATGTACAAACAAAGAAACATATTCGATTCGATCTAAGTTAGGATACCACACATTTGGAAAGAAATCTTGTGAATTCATGCAGTCTTTGCAGATTCCATATACCATATTTTGAAATAATTCTTGTGAATTCAAGCAGTGTTTGCAGATTCCGTAGGGTCGTTGGCTATCTTAGCTCTGGCCTTCAATAGCTTGTCAATCTCTTCAACCAATCCCACCATTTCAACTTCTTGCAAGGACCATAAAACTCATAAATTAATAACTTATAAAACTAGATTTAGCCTTCTTATAACATAACTTCATGGAGCATTTTGATTATGCAATTTCAACAAACTCAAAGTTGTTATATTAATAACTACAATAGCTTTATATTAACTTTTAAATAACTATTAGATACACTATTATCTTAACTAGTATGATGATACTACTATGAGCCTAACTTCAACTGTGAGCTTAAAAACCATAAATTAAGTGGTTGTTATATTAGCTTAACTATTAGATACAAGTAATTGACAAATTATTTAGTAAAAAAAACATTATCAATGTATCAAATATATACTAAGAACTGTATATTAGCTAGATGCCCAAGAGTTTATTAGGAGTTTGGAGAAATTTATTAGGAGTTTGGAGAAATTAATTATGAGTTCAAAATATTTAATTAGGAGCTAGACTCTTACATGAGTGCACATTAGCTAGACTCCTAGATGTTAAATGCAATTGGACTAAGTATTAAGTGATTAGAGTTAAAGTTAAGCCAATATTTGTAGAATCATTGGAGTTAAGTTAATAGTTGTATCTAATAATTAACCAAATAGTTATCCAATATAACAATATAATTGTGATTAGAGTTGAAGTTAAGATTAATTTTTAAAATCAAAGATAATAGTCCATCCCAATATTCTAAGATATATACACCTATCCACCTAAAAAGGCAATATACATAAAATGTAAAGCAATGTTTTTTTTTTTAATTTAAAAATTATAACACAAAAAATATAAAATAGTTAAAAACAAAAACTATATAAATTTTACCTCCATTCACCGTCACGCAAGGAAGCCCCACTAGTGTTCCATTGTTTTTTTTTCTCCACCTTAGCCATGTTCACAACCTAACCACTTTTGGTCCATCGAACACTTCCTCCTTCATTGATTGACCATTATGGAGTTTATGTTAAGTTATTTTCTGACTCCTAAAAGAATGAAAAGATTGTTGAGCACTCTTTCTTCCTTTCACACTCGTTCAATTCTTTGAAAGGGAATATATGTGGCCTCTTTTATCTCCTTTTTTTGGACCACAAAGACTATTTAAATAAAAGGACCACCCTAGCACCTTCCAGCTAGCAACATTTCCCTTTGTATGCTTTTATTAGTTATCGAACATTAGGACTGTAACTTACAAAAAAGATCACTTATGGGTTGTATTTAAGCTCTTTTCCAAGCCTCTCATAAATAAAATATCACCGATCAAACTTGGTTTCATTTATGCTCGTAAACATATATGAATGAATGTCCAATTAGTATAGGAATAACGTTTTTGGCCTTGTTGGACTACCAACGAAAAATAATTCTCTCTACCTCTTTCCACTGTGAGATCTCTATTTTGTACACTTTAATATCTTTTCACACTTAGGAGGCTATTATATGAAAAGAGACCCCATTGGTGTCTTCTTCCCATTTTCAGACTCTCTAAACATGAAAACACCATCGATCGTTTACCATCTTAGGCTCGACAAAAATCCATGAAAAAGTATCATATTGAGCATAGTTCTATCTCTTATTAGAGCTCCTTAAACTATGAAGAAGACCGAAACAGTGCCTTTAGGAATCCATGCATATTACATATAGTCTCCCATTATGCAAACATCCCCCCATTGGGTCGTGTTTGTTCAGATTACTCTACGACAAGTGACCCTTGGATCCCCTCGATATCACTAGTCTAGTTACTTCCCCAAGTATCACCCATTGCAGTCATCTCGTCGGTTTCACAGCTATGATTATCTCCCCATGAATCAGTGTCATTTGCTCCTAGGTCATCCCTTCTTTCATAGTCTAATCAAAGGAATTTTGAGTCCCCCGTACTCCCCTATCCTAGTTCCCCATTCAGTGTCTAAATCCCCTTATTGTTCCATATCTATGGTTTTCCCCCTCGCACTTCTATCAAGGAAAATTCATTTCCTTGGTAGATGTAGGTATCCCTCTATCAACGTCAACACATCCATTTTAGAGGATAGACCTAGAGGTACCTGTATCCTGGTTTCATCTACCTCATTCATCAGTTCCTTGGACCACTTGAAAGGAGTCCTTAGTTCCTTTCGCATTGGTTGTGTCTCACGTGCTTGGCTTCAACTCCATCATCAAACCATTGAGATTCATGCAGGGTATTGTTTCCTTCATTATTTGGTCGAAGACACTGGTTTTCACCTCACTCTAACACATTGGTGAGTCAATTTTGGGGACCCAAACAGTTTCATGTTCCTTGTGATTTATGGGCTGCATTGGTGATAGGGACATCGGTGGGGCTCTCAACTGGGCTGATGATAGGGAGGTATAGTCCCACCACTAGATTCCCCTTGTCCATTGGAAAGTGGTGGCTCTACCCCACTAGGTGGTGGTGGCCTTGCCCCTCCAAGAGATGGTGGCTCTAATGGCCTTTCCTAGTATGCATCCCAAAGATAAGTGCTATGGAAAAAAATGGTTGTGCCAACTGTAGGAATGACTCCTCTATATGTGGAACCACCTGATGTGCAGGAGGCACGTCTTTCCTGGGTACCCTCCTGTGAGGTGTAGGTACTCGGTGGTCGGGATTAGTGTTCCTCACATTGGGACATTATTGAGGCATCCACATCCTAATTCCTCGGTAGTCCAACATATATAAATACTTGACATCCTTCCCCAAAACAAATTCAGCATACATCTTTCTAAGAAAATATAACAACATTTCTCGGTCGTTTAGTGGTGGCACATCAAATACCATGTACCATTTATCAATCCAATTATCTATAAATGGTTGATATCTACACCAATCGATAGAAATATGTTTTTTTTCTAAGTCTAGGATTTTATTTTTCTATGAATCTCTAAAAAGGGAAAAGATGTGTTGTTTTGTTATCTTCAATTTCTTGACTTCCTTGTAGCTAAGTCCATTAGCATATTCTTTCCTCTTTCTCTCTCTATATGTAGCAATGTCCTCAAGCACACTGTTTGACCTACTAAAGGTCTCTATCATCACATCCAAATTAGATGTAAAGAAATGATATTATCATCAACAATAATAATTTATGCGCAAATGTCTTTGAACCTCTGTATTTCTCTTTCTATGTCTATGTGCAAATCCATGCTCCCAATGCAATCAAAAATAAAGTCGTTAGAAACATATACATGCTATAATGACACATCTCGAAAATAAAAAATGTAAAAATATTATGCAAGAATGATTCCATTACAAACATAAATCTATATTAATGTAACCTAATTTTACCTTGGAGAAATGGATGCCTAGTTTTCATCAAAACGCAAAGAAAAAACCATGCATCCTATGTGCATAAAACTTGTTGCTTTAGTGTTAGACCTCCACACGGTGGAAGTATTTAGGGACATTAGGAATAACATAAGGAATTTTTTAGAATATGATAAGCATATTAAATTGTATACCTCACACTGAGTGGCTCATACCCTAATTGAGATTGACTTAAAGGACAACTTGGTAAAGATTATGGAAATAGAGATAGGAAGCGAATGTTTTGTACATAATCACTAGGACTATGTATGAATACCTTTGAGGCTATACAAGATTCCATATCTATGGGAATTTATCCATTCAAAATGTCGCATTACATTTCATAATGGGGGAATGAAGAAGAAACAATGAACAAAAAAATGGATTTAAGGGGGTATAATGGCTCTAACAGTTTGTATGTAATATCCCACTTCTTATATCCTATACTTGTAACTAAAAGTGTGTGCTAACTCATGTGGAAAGGAGATTAAGGAAGTGGCTCCATAGGTAAAACTCTGTAAGTATGAATTCCTAAGTCGTATTCTAAATTGTAGACTTAGGAAACTCATTACTTGATGCGACTAAACAATAGGGGCATGGAATCCACGAGGGGGAGAAGCTGAATGGCTAGCTAGCGATGAGTTGATGATGAGTGTCATCTTGATGCTACAAGAAATTAACAATGAAAATGAACTATGAAGTTCACTAGGACGACACTTAAGTTTATAAGTGACACATAGTTTTTCTTTAAAGGCTAGTCCTCGGTGTGGATGCCAAGAAACTGTGA
This sequence comes from Pseudotsuga menziesii, assembly GCA_001517045.1. Lineage (NCBI taxonomy): Eukaryota > Viridiplantae > Streptophyta > Pinopsida > Pinales > Pinaceae > Pseudotsuga > Pseudotsuga menziesii. Next base: position 28,426 of record LPNX010987331.1, read on the forward strand.
GCCGCCGCAAGGATCTAACAAATACCAATGACATAATGATTAACATGAGGCTAATTATCACTAAGAGATAATAAATAAAATAAAGAAGTTAGACTAGATATCATTGCTATCTTGGTCTCGACAGAGGATGCCAAGAAAATACTAATTAAGTCAATTAGTTAAATTAGATAAGTAGGTGATCTAAAGTTAAGATAAATTAAATTTTCTTAAGTTATTTTGGCTAAATCAAGTTAATTCGTGAAGACTAGATAAGTTAAAGGCTAAGCTAACTAGTTAAGTTAGCTAGAGTTAAGATAAGTTATATTAAGGTTTATTTGTTGAAGATTGGCTAAATTAACTAATTACCTAATTTAACCAACATAAGTTAAATTAAAATAAACTATTTATTGAGAAAAAAAATAAAGAATAAGTAGTAGTCAATGCATGGATAACCAATAGTTGATGACAAATAACCATTGGTTAAAGTTAGCAAAAGTTAAATTCAATCTTAAGTTAGTTGTGGATAAATTAAGCTAACCAAATAAAGGTAGCTAAAGTTAAAAATAAAATAACATTTTATTTAATAATAGATCCTTACATAACAAAAAATTTTAAAAAATTAAAAATAAAAAACTTTTAAAAGACACGAGTTCATGGGAAAAAGCATGGCTCTTTGGGGAAGAGCCTAGAGCTAGCTCACTAAGGGAGATAACAATGGACGAAGGCATTTGGGAAAAAATCAATCTAAGGGATTTTCACACCCTACTCAGCTTCCTTCCTTCCTTGTTTTATCTGCATGAACAATTGGTTGTATAAAAGTTGTTTAAAAATTAAAACCTATTGAATATCTGGAGCGTCTTACTCACACCAGCATGTATGAAACTTCTACAGAGTATTTGTAATCATGCAACTTAACTATTTAATATGGTTTAAACTATTTGAACTGCCTGCAATTTAGAAGAAACTTTGGCTATGTTAAAGCTAATGTTTAAATTATGTTAAAGCAGTTAAGCTATTTTAACTGCCTGCAATTTAGAAGAAACTTTGGCTATGTTAAAGCTAATGTTTCAATTATGTTATGGCCGTTGGTCATTGCCAAACTACGAAAATGCAGGCCAATGTTTAAATTATGTTATGGCTGGGCATTGCCCATACCAAACCAAGAGGATTAAATTTAATTTGTGTAGTGGCTGGGGAATTTATTTAAATTTAAGATCAATTTGTGAGATATAGGGCTTGGTTACCCCAGTTTTTACAAGTCACGACTTGATTCTATTTTTTCTTTTTTAAAATACATTGTATGCAAATTTAAATTTAATTAACTCGGGTAAATAATAAAATTAATAAAATAAAATAATCATAATGTCGTTTTGGAAATGTTACTAAAATAATAAAATTAATAAAATAAAATAATCATAGAGAAATAAAAATAAAAAGGGGCCAATAACTTACTATTCTTGGTCAATGGTCATGCCATTAAGTTACTTTTATTACTTTCATTAGAATGCCTTGAATAAAGGGCAAGTACGCCACCGTTTTACACTGCTTTGCATTTACTTAGGTCAAGGTAACTTCAATATTAATTGCCAAGAATGGAAATTCTTATGCTTCACATTCAACGATTTTGAACGCCTACTATCATTGGAAATTACGAGTTAACTAACCGAACTATTTTTCTTTTGTTTATTTTATTTTGTTTTTATTTTTATTAGGGTTAGTATTTGGGGAAACTTTAGACCATTTGTATTTTTGTTGACTAAATTTGTTGAAATTTGGGAAGGTAATTTTTTGCTAAAATTACTATTTTGTTTGCTGAAATTACAATTTTGGTTGTAAAAATGGATTCAAAACCCTCTACAACCCCCAAAAAACCAGATTATACAATTTGAATAAACTAAAACGACCATTTCAAAAAAAATTACCCAATTTTAATAAAAAATTTCATCTAAAAATAATACAAATAACCTAAAGTTTAGCCCACTTCCTTTTTAGTCATTTCGACATCTCTTGATCTCTTGAAAACTTAATTGGATTGAGTGGCATTTTTATTAAAATCCAACAAAACCGTATTATTAATGATTCCGTGACCAACTATAACATTTTATGACAAAGTATAGCATTAAGTAAATATAGTGAATCTCATTAATAAAACGATTTATAAATAAGCATTTGATTATAACGTAATAAAATTAATAACAAATTATTAAATTAAGGAAATTCAACGAAATATTACTCGTGATATTATAAAATGAGAAAATCCGGAATAATTACAACACAAGGAAATAAAATGAGAAAATCCGGAATAATTACAACACAAGGAAATCAAGAAATCAAGCTAAGTACTAATAATAATAATAATAACGATTAAATTCCTTTGCACACCGTGATTTTTTCTCATTAAAAAAAATCCATTTTATAAAAACTTCACATCTGAAACATCAGAATTTTTCATCCTAAAAACTGAGAATCACTTAAAGAAAAATCAAAATGTGAGCATTGCCGATGAAAGAAAACAAAAATAAAAATATAGAATGCATTGCCGATCAGAACTTCCACCTGAATATCTTCCAGCTCCATCCAGTACAAGTCTAATTCCTCTGAACCACCATGTCGTCAAGAGTCAGCTCCACAGTGCCGTTAGCAGTTTCTTGTCCCAGCTGGTTCTCCTGCAGCAGCAGAGGGCCAATGTTGTTCCATGGACCTTGCTCACTTTCATAGGGCACAATTAATTCGTCAAATTTGTCCGGCTGTGCGAGAGAAGCTGCTTCTTTGGCAGCAGCTTTTAAATCATCCTTTTCCAGAGACAAAGGTCGTGGTAACTCATATTTTAAATCCGGAAAATTCAGATCAGGCGCCCGCTTTCTTGGTAATGCTATGGCAACTGCATCGTAGGCCAGAGCTGCCATTTCGGGATGTTCAAACGTCCCCAGCCACACTCTTTCACCCAGATATTTAACTTCAACGCACCAGTTACCAGATTCGTTATTACGAACACCCATGTATCTTGCAGGCTCTCTAGCGTCGATACTGAGCCTGATTTTTCTTTTCAAAGCTCTGTGTTGCATGATCTCGGGTGGTATAATCTCCTGAAGAATGTTGTCCCATGGACCTGGAGCCTTTTGGGTTGGAAGATCCATAGTTATCTAAGAAGTGTTCGACAATGTTATCAACAGTGTTGATAAGCTACTCTTAAGCTGCTCTGCTAATGAATTATGGATTTAGTTTTGGGATCAATATGTATATATAGTTACCTAGATGCTAATTTATACCATCATAGATTTATCTAAAAAGGATTTTCCAAGCATCCAGAGTTCTCAAGTTGCAAACCCTTTTTTATAGTGAAAATGTGTAATTTTTTTTTATGGTTTTAGTTTATGTAATTTATATTGTTTTTAAATTTAATTTAAGCCAACAAACTATTTTTAATAGTATTTTAATATTTACAGTAGGGAAGGAGTTACACATCTCTCCCCTACTGGGTTGTAAAATGCACCTCTTTGATGCAATAATCAAGATTGACTTTATCAACTATTAAATAAAGTTATTAGAAGTGGTTTAAATTCAAGTTTATATGTAAACTTACTGGAATCTCTCACGTAAAGTTATTGGAAATTGCTTAAATTCAAGTTTAGATGTAAACTTACGGGAATCTCTTAAATGAGTGGAATCATTCAAAAGGTAGCAGATTGTAAAAGTTTATTTAATTATATCCATTGAATGTAAATTAAATCTGATATAGAGGAGTTTAAGTTGAAAAGTTAATAAGTAGTTAAAAGTAAGCAGGAAATAATAGTAATATTACTATATTTTTAAGGTCATAATCAGGAGATCAATTTAGTATATGGGACCTTTTTGTTTGTAGAGTAAATAACTTTTTCTCAGAAGGAAACAATAAAAGTGTACATACCCTGTCTCTTTGGAACTTGAACCTATAACCTCTTAAAAAGAAGGATGTCTCTCCTAACTAAGGGTTGACAATTGATGATGGCACCATCATGGATGGAGGGTTTGGAGGGTTTGGAGGGCTCGTTCTTTTGTGAGGGGGCTCTATATGTGGCTTCACTAGGGTCCTTGGGTTCCTTTGGTTGGTTAGTATCCTTGGTTTCTCCTTCCCTCCTTCACTGTTCCCTGTCGCGCTCCGTTGTTTTTGGACTTCTCTAGGTCTTTGTTCTGAGAGACGACGGTCTTCCTGGAGTTCCTCCCCCTCGAGGGGGACTAGTACCAACCAAGCAAAAAAGTGGGAAGGACATCATGTTGTTGTTGGCCGCTGTGTGTGGGTTTCAATTTTTNAGACGGCGGTCTTCCTGGAGTTCCTCCCCCTCGAGGGGGACTAGTACCAACCAAGCAAAAAAGTGGGAAGGACATCATGTTGTTGTTGGCCGCTGTGTGTGGGTTTCAATTTTTGCTTGCTTAGCCAATCTGCATGGGTTCTCACATTGTTTTGCCTAGTCCCTTCCTTACTGTCCTTGATCAGCTGTGTCATGGTTGACTTTTACTATACCTTGTTTATCCCGTGACTCTAGGGTTTGGTCACGAATCTTGGAGTTTTTTTTATTTTTTCTACCCGTGGGTTTTTTCTTATTACCCTTCGGTCAGTACGGTGGTTGGTCCTCACCTTGCTGCCGGTGGTTTTCCCTTTTGTGGGTTGTCTTTGTCTTCTTTCCCTCTTTGTGGTTTCATCTTTGACTATTTACCAGTGCTAGGGTTGCAGCGGTTTTGTGGGTTTTCATTGTTTTTTCCCCTCCTGGTTGTCTAGCGTCTTTTTCGGTGGGCTGGGGTTTGTAGCATGCTCAGTGTTGACTTCTTCTGCCACCTCATGGTGAACAAGGTCACCTCTCACTTTCGTAACAAGCAACATGCTAACAACATAAAAACCCATGAGGGTCGCTTCCGTTACGTCCTCGGTCATGACATTTTCTTAGATGGTGTATCCTCCTTGTGCTCTAGGGCACTTGTGGGGTGTCCTG
>LPNX010987332.1:0-17370 GCA_001517045.1 Pseudotsuga menziesii
TAACATCAAAAGATATAAAATGGTCCAAAGGGGTAAATGAGTCTGCAGCGGGACAAGGGAAGGCCATACAATGTGTGATTCACCTAGTGTGGTGAAATCCGCTATAACACTTAGTGAGGTAGGGCTATGTGATGGTTCAACTAACTTCTTGTGCCTTGCCAATATTAACTTGGTGGAGAAATATATATAAAAGATGCCCCACCCAAAGATAATCTTTTATGTTGGTTTTTGGCACAGGAGAAGCTTCTAACAAGAGAAAATATTAAAACAAGAGAGTTCATGGGCCTGTTCTTTTGTGTGCTTTGTAAAAATGAGGAAGAACCTTTCGCTCATTTTTTCATTTCATATCCCTTCATTGCTGAGTTCTAGAAGGAAGTGTTGGATCCCCTCACCTCCCTTATATATCTGGTTAGAAGGCCAGTGGAGTATTTCAGCCAATGTAATTTAGCTTACTCCTCTTCGCTTCAGAGAAAACTATTACTCCTTTTTCCTATGGAAGGTCCTCCCTAAATATATTTGTTCGATGGATTGGATTGTGCAAAATCATTTGGTGTTTGAAAAAATCCCTGCCTCATCGAGCAAAATTGCAAGACAAGAGAAGTATCCCCCCCCCTTTGAAATACCTCCCTCCTTAAGTACGGAATAAGAAGAATGGATCAGGTCTCTCAATCTAAAACCAAAAATTCCTTCACCCGGAATCAAGGTTAATAAAGCATGGTAATTGCATATGAAGGATGAGTTTGAGATGTGGAAGAAAAAATGAAACAAGTGTATATTATGTTTTAATGGAGTAGCTAAATGCAACCTTAGGGTGGTAGGTGTGAGAGGGGTGCTCATTGAATTTAGAGGAAACATTATTGAAGCATTCTCTTGGATCCTTAAAACTGAGTCCAATAATTGTGCTAAGTTGTTAGCACTATGGATGGGAAATATGGTTATACTAAACAACAAGTCTATGATGCCATAATCCTTAGAGACTCTTGTACTGCAATTAGAGCTATGAAGTTTCATTCTCCTCTTCACAACACAGACCTAGAAAGGATTCAACTAAGAAACTGGGAAAATATGTGTAGCAGGGATTTCTCCTTGCTACAGGGGCAGGAATGGCTCCCTTCAATTTATAGGACAAAAGGGTAGGTTCCTACGTGTGAAAAATACAGAAAGAAAATAGAATGGACAGAAAGCAAAGAACAAGAAAGAGTATGGTCGTGAGCCTCTCTGCAAACACGGTTAGGGCTTCGCCTTGGCTACCTGCAAAGAACTATTAGAAACAAAACACCTGCAAAAACATGTTATAAACAAACCTGCAAACAAAAATGGGTTAGAAAAAAACTACAAAATACTAAAGCAAATGCAAGAAACAACATTGGTATACCTTCTCTTTGATGGAATTAGGCCACCATTACCTGGCTTGAAGAAGCACCTCTCTTGGATGGGGGAGCTATGGCTCAATGGAGATGGAGGAGAGGGAGTGTAGGTGGCTTGAGAGACAAAGGGTCTCAAGGCATCCATGGGCAGCATAACAGTATGCAAGGGAGAAGTGTTTTGAGAGTGACCCCCCACCCTCCTTTTATAGCTTTCTTTTGGGGTTTTAGGGTTTTAAGCCCTTGGTCCGGGCTTTAGCCCCTTCTACCGAAACTTTAGCTCCTTCTGCCGAAACTTTAGCTCCTTCTAGGGTTTTAGGATCCTTTGAGGGGTTTTAGCCCCTTTTTGGAGGCTTTAGCCCTTAGGATATTTGTTTAGGCTCCTTTTTGGGGTTTTTAAGGCCTTTTCTTCATTCTTAATCATTTTTAGGGTGTGGGGGTCTAATTGGGTGTTATGAGGGTCAATCATGGGTGTCCTTGGGTGGTGTAGGCCATGTAGAGCTGAGTGAGGGATTTTTCAGGTTAACAGATTTCCCCCTGATGTGTGAGGGCAGTAGCTCATCATATGGCCGACGGACATCATAGGATTTGCTACGTAGGGGTGGTGCTTCCGGGGCTGGGGCATGGTGGCTTTTGGTTTTTGTATTAATATGGTTCCCATCAATGGGTGAGATACAAATAATGTGTGACATGTATATGGATGAGGCGGACATCCCCATGCTCGTGAAAATGTCAAAAGAATAATTTGATCTATGCTCTAAAATACAAGAGCCAATCATAAACAACTGATGATACAATAATGGTTGCCTCGATGTGAGGAGGAATACAATATTGATTTGAAGAACTGGTACATTGGACCCGTGGCATTATCATGGAATGCTATATATTCATAACTGATGGTCTGCTGGATCTAGAATGGTACATACTTGTATGGACTCACTAATTGAGAGTCAGAGTCTCTGTGGTACCAGTATGCTGCATCAATCATAAATCTATATAGAAGCATTGTTGGGGCTTCTCAACACTGTCTCCAACACAACCCAGAAATAACAAGGGACATAACCTATTTAGGTCCCTTGAATAGACTCATCAATTTGGTAGATTCAGGTGACATTAGGGGTCTTAGACCAAGTACTATGCGGACCAAACCCTGTACGAATCTCAACGGTGCGATGATGTAGTTGGAGTCGAGCACGTGAGAAACAACCATCCCGAGAGGCACTAAGGACTCCTCTCAAATGGTCCAAGGAACTCATCAATGAGGTTAATGAAACCAAGATATAGGGACCTCTAGGTCTATTCTATGGAATATGTGTGTTGTCATTGACAGAGGGAGACCTGCCCCTAGTCAAGGCAATGATGTTTCCTTGACCAGGAGCGTGAGGGAAATCACTGAAAGGTGTGAGACAATCTGCAGACTAACCCATTGAATGGGGGGGGGAGGGAAAGAGTTGAACAGGGGCAGGGGGAGTGTAGTAGACTCAAATTTCCTTTGTTCAGAGTATGATAGCAGGGTGGACCAGGCAGCAAATGAAACTGACTCATGGGAATGGGATCATAATTGTAATACTGGGAATGTTACTGTAGATGGGAAATACTTGGAGGAGGTGGACACTTTTGATATTTATGGGATCCAAGGAATACACATTGTAGAGTACTCTGAACAAAGGAAACCCAAAGGGGGAATGCTACCAAACTATTTTCTATGGGGTGGTGTCTACGGACACTATTATGGTACGATCACGTGGATTTTTGGCGAGCCCAAGAAAGTAAATATGCTTGATGGTGCTTTCAATTTTAGAGAGTCTGAAAGCACGAAGAAGACTCCAATTGGGGCTCTTTTTTGTTGGTAGTCTCCTGTGCCTCAAAAAGGATAAAAGTATACATAGGAGAGCTCACCCTTCCTGTAGGGGATGAGAGACTTATTTACCATTGGTAGTCCAATCAAGCCGGAAAAGTCTAAACCTATACTAACTGGATGGTCATTCAAATACTTTTATGAGATTGAACGAAACCAACTTTTCTCGGCAATATTTTCTTGATGAGAAGGTTGGAAAAGAGCTTAACGACAACCCATGGTGAGCTTTTTCATAAGGTGCGGCCCCTCTGCCTGAGAAAGCATAAAATTATGCGGAGGGGAATGATCTTGGATTGATTGTGCCAAGGATGTCCTTTTCAATTGATGGTCTACATGGTCCGAAAAAGGAGGTAAATGAGACGATGTAGATGCCCTTTCCTATGCTTTAGCGAGCAGGGAAAGAAGCAGCTGTGCTCGACTATCTTTTCATTGTTTTTAGGAGTCGGAAAAGAGCTTAAACGAAAATCCAGTATGGTCAACTGGTTGCGGTGGCACAGGCAGTGCCCCATGTCGGGACGGTGGACAGTGGTCCAAAGGTCATCCATGTAGTATGGATGGAGCAAAAGGCTCTAAAACATAACAATACATGCGTGGGATAGATTGCAGCAGAGGCACGCCAACCGAGGTGGCTCTCGGACAAAGGTCAGGAGAGCATGTGTGTGAGTTGCGGTGAATGGACTTATATGCCAAATATGTAAAAGAAAAATATTTAAAAGAAAAATATTTTTTTTGTGGACAATGGTCCAGAAGTCCGTGTAAGGTGCGGTGGATAAATAAGACAACTATGTGTTAAAATACAAAACAAGAGGAAAAATGGTAACCCTTAACAGGCGGTGGCCCAAAAATGCGCATGAGTAGTGGTAGGAAAGAGTGATACAAGTACAAGTCCACAGAGACTTGCATCGTCATGCCATGGCTCATAAATTGATGTGACTTGTGGGAAATGGTCCCAAAATTTATTTGTTAAACTTGAGACGATGGTCTCATAAGGAGATGTAAATTTGAGCCCGGAGGTGTGAGAGGTGTCTTGAAATGATTCTGGATGAATTTGGATTAGCAGCTGATGGTACTGCCCCTGATTTGTGCTGAAAAAATTAAAAAGCAAGAAAATAAAATGAAGCGACTCATTGGTGATGTTAAGCGTAGAATCTCTTGAAGTAGAGCTCGTTGTAGGGGTTCTCGAAGAGTTGTCCATGAGAGTCAATAACGATGTATGCCCCTTTTTCGAGGCAAATGTGGATGACGTATGGGCCATACCACATTGACTCGAACTTTCCTTTTCCCAACTTATCGTTGGGTTGGTCATAAACTATAACCATATCTCCTTTGCTGAAGGTGCGAGGGTGGACATGGGAGTCATAGTGGACCTTTGACCGCATTTTCACTACTTCAATGGCTTGGAGGGAAGCTCGATGGTCTTCTATGGTTTCCTCGAGTTGGAGGAGTCATTCTTCTAAAGGCAAAGTGTCAGGGAGAAGTTCTACTGTGAGGCAGAGGGATGAGATTTGGAACTCTATAGGGAGTACTAATTCAATGCCATGTACTAGGTGGAACGGAGTGGAACCGGTTGCAATTTTTGTGGATGTGCGATAATCCCATAGGGTAGAGAATATCATGTGAATCCAGTTGGTTTTATGGTTTCCTACCATCCTTTGGAGCATTGTTTTGATGATTTTGTTGACTGCTTCAACTTGGTCATTTCCCTGGGGGTAGTAGGATGAGGAGTACTGGTATTCGAATTTCAACATGGTTGATAGTTCAGCCCATACAGCATCTTGAAAGTGTGCTCCATGGTCTGAGAATAATTGTTTAGGAACATCAAATTGTGAAATAACATGGTTAAAGAAGAAGTGTGCTGCAGTTTCAGCTTTGCAATCAAATGTGAGCATGGCCTCTGCCCACTTAGTGAAGTAATCGACTCCCATAATGATGTATTTATGACCATTAGCCGAGACAGGGTTGATTGTCATAAAGTCAATTGCCAATTTGCAAAAGGGCCCAATTGTGACTACGGGGTGTAATGGTGCAGGGGGGGTTCTTGCCTTTGGGGCAAAGAGCCGATAGCTGCGGCAATGCTTGACTACCCCTATGCAATCAGCACAGATGGAGGGCCAAAAATAACTGGCACATAGAATCTTCTGGGCGGTTTACAGGTCTAAAAGGTGGCCACCGCACTCTCCACTATGACAGTCGTTGAGGATGGTTTCAGCCTCGTCACGGGTGAGGAAACGACGTAGGATGGTATCAATGCCTTGATGATACAGAACATCTCCAATCAGTAAGTGGCAAATGGCTTGATGTCAGATGCATCGCCTATCCTCACGGTTTAAGTGTGCTGCGAACTTCTGTGTTCGTAAATAAAGAAGTATGTCCCCATACCATGTGTCGTCCATGGATATGACGAATAGGAAATCATCGAGGAGATCATCCTTGGGGGGTGATGACATGGTTAGTGGGGGTAGATTGGTCATGAGTGTGTCCAGCGCAAGTGCCTTTGTGCTTTTCGGGGAAATGAACTCTAACTCAAATTCTTGGAGGACGACTACCCACTTAGCTACTCGACCTTGTAGAAGGCGGTGGCTTAAGAGGTATCGCATTGGGTTTGAATTAGCCACTACACGAGTATGGTTTGCGATGATGTAGTGGCGCAACTTCTGAGCTGAGAAGATGACAGTGAAGGCCAATTTGTCCTTAGGTGAATATCATAGTGGGGGTCCTGTTAGCTTCTGACTGATGTAGTAAATCACGTGCTCATGGCGAGCATCGTCTTCCTGGACCAAGACTCTAGCAATGGCGTTTTTCGAGGCCGACACATAGAGAATGAAGTCTCGGGTAAAATCTAGTGTTGAAAGTAAAGGTGCAGAAGCCAGGACTTGTTTGAGTGCATCAAGCGAGTCTTGTGCTTGTTGATCCTAAAAAAAGGGGATTTTTGTGCAGAGCAGGCTTATGAATTCGTAAGATTTTGTTGCGTACTCTGGTACAAAGCAGTGGAGGAAGTTGGCCTTGCCTTGGAGGCTCTATAGTTGGTGTCAAGCTTTTGGGGAAGGGAGATCAAGGATAGCCTGAACTTTGAGGGGATCTATCATTATCCCTTTGTGGGATACGACGAATCCGAGTAAAACGGCCTGCTGGGACATAAAAAATGCACTTGAGGGGATTCAGGTGAATTTTGTACTTGTGAAAATGTAAAAAGACTTGTCATAAGTCATCTATGTGTTGTGTTTGTTTTGGTGATCGATTGGTAAGGTCATCCAAGTAGACCAAGATGATGTGAATTAGGTCGTGGAAGTAGTATGTCATGGCACGCTGAAAGGTGGCTCCAGCATTTTTTAGGTCAAAGGGCATGACATGGTACGTGATTGTGCCCCACAGGGTTGTGAATGTCATCTTATAATGGTCTTCTTTCTGGATTTGGATTTGGTAATTATAGCCGAAAAACCCATCCATGAAGGAAAAGGCCTCATGTCCGGTGCACGCATCGATGATCTGATCGATGAAGGGTGTTGGGAAGTTGTCTTTGGGACATGCCCCATTGAGGTCACGGAAGTCTGTGCAAACATGAATGGTACCCTATTTTTTATTCATGGGAATAGGATTAGAAACCCAAGTGGTGTACGCAATGGGGTACATGAAGCCGACAGTGCGTAGCTTCTCTATCTCGGCTTTAACCACAGCCACTTTGGAAGGGTGAATGGGCCGTTGCTTTTGGCATATGGGTGCCACATCGGGCCATGTGTCGATGTGGTGTTCCACGATGGATTAATCTAAGCTGGGCATTTCAGTGTACAACCAAGTGAAGATGTCGCAGAATTCTTGGAAGAGAGCTTTGTAGGCAGCGACCTCTTCCGGGGAGCAAGATGCCCCCAGCATGGTTTCTTCAACAATCTCAGAATTAGTTGAGATGTCAATTTTGATGGTGGGTGAAATGTTGGCCACGTTCCCTTCTTCGAAGGTGTCTGGTTCCAGGATGGGGTTCTTGAACCAATCAACATTCCCATGCATGAAATCTTTGGTCTCCACAAAAAACTGGTCAGATTGCGACACAAGTTCTTCGGGGAGGAAGAACAAGCGATGGTGCATGTCGTCCCATGGGTATTTCGTGGCAGTCAAAGCTTCACGTATCTCCACATCATTGCTAAAGCACCGAAGAGACAAGTTTGATGGACCATCATTGGGGGTGGAGATAAGCGGGTCAGTTGTACTATACATCATGTAAATGGACATGGTTTCTGAAGAAGGCGGTGGAGGGTGCACTTCTTTGATCGAGGTGATTTCAGACTCAAGGAAATGTTGACGGAGGTTAGCTAGAGCCATTAAAAATTTTGGTAGGTCTTGGAAATGGTGAGATTAATGTCCATACAAATCGTAGAGGGTGCAAGCATGGTTTGTTCTCAATGCCTTGTTTCTGACTATCGACGTGGTTGGAAGTTCAACCACGAGGATGTTTTTGTTTGTATCCATGGCATCTAAATATGCACGGATCATTGGGATTTTAGGGCAAATTTGAGTTGGATGGCCCTATTGCTCATAGACGGTGCAAGGATAGACTTGTCGTGGTTCTCCAGTGGCTTTGGCATTCTTTCCCCTGGACCTTTTCGGGTGGGGTGATGCGGGTGCGGGTGCGGTGGTTGGATTTTCCAGGCCGAGTGGAGGGGGAGACTCCACCATAATGGGTTGCAATAGGGCTAAAATGACCTAGGTCATTGGTGGTTGAGCTGGTGGATCAAGATACCATACCAAAATTCCCAATGTGAAGTTAGGTAGGCTTAAGGTGGCCATTACCGACTTTCTCATGACACCAGGTGGGGGAAAGAGGAAGGGAATCATATGGATTGGCGATGAGCCCAGATAACTCCCTATTGGTTGCATGTGGGGATGTGGTTATGGTTGCGGCTGGGAGAAATGCTGCTGCTGCGGATGATGTTGCGGCTACGGATGATGTTGGGGTTGGGGTTGGGGCTGCGGCTGCGCTTGTTGTTTGGGTGCAGCGGTGCTGGATGAGACCATGCACAAATCCACAGTCTCATTTTGTGTTGATGGTGGTGACACTGAGGGGAAAGGAGTCATCATGGTGGTATCGGCAAACAATCCAGGACCCACATTCAACAATGGGGGGGGTGGTGTGTTGTCAACCATGGTATTGATTGCAGGGATGACATTGGCGTGTGTGGTTGTCCCTTGTGGCTCAATGGTGGTGATGATAGGGATAACATTGGTGGGTGTCGTTAACCCTTGCAGACCATGATAAGTGAGTTGATCAACTGTCATGATCTTCCCTTTGTGAAGGAATATCATGAGACAGAAGACAGTTGATGCGACCATTCTCATGGCGTACATATAAATTCTTCTGAGGAGAAGGTTATAGTCCAGTTGAGCATTGAATACCTCTATGTTGATCAGCACTATCTTCCCAGCTAATGTGATGGGGATATGGGCTAGGATTCCTTAGGCTTTAGTGGGATGGCCATCATAAACCCGCAGAGTTGTGGAGGATGGTTGCAGAATTGGTGATCCCAGTTTCTGCCAAACCAAGGTAGACATAACGCACATAGATGCCCCCTCGTCTACTATGCACCGATGCACAACCAAATTTCGGATAGATACTGGGATTTGGAAGGCGATGGTCGATGACATGTGTGGTTCTCCATTCTCTGTGTTGAATGTGATCAACTTGGAGTCAGAGGGGTCTACGGTCCCAAGGGAAGCTAGTAACGCTTTTTGTTGTGTTGGGCACGTTTTGAGTACCTCCAGAGCGGACATGGCCATTGGTGTTTGGGCCAAATCATCGACAATGTTATAGCTGACAACAGCTCTAGCTATGGCATTGTTTGACACTCAATGTATGGGGGGGTGGGGAAATGGGGGTAGCTAAAGGGGTAGGTTGGTTGTTTTGGACGTAGATGTCACTTATGTGTCAGTGGATTCTGTGGTGGTATCATACTAATTTCGTCTATTTTGTAAATTGACCTCTTCAATCATCATGGCTAGCAGGTGGTGAACACCTGTTTCGGCTGTGGGAGGTGCCCTCGAAGCGTTGGGATTGGGTTGGGGAGGGGGTACAGTTTCCACCAACCCTTGGACAGGTAGTTGGTTCTAGAGCACCATAGGAGGATGTCCTTGTGGTGCCAGGTTGGGTTGGGCTTGGTTCGTAGCATTGGCGGCCTGTTGGGCCTCGTTCTGAATGGCCTGGTTAGCTCGACCCATGAGGGGACACTCAAATGTGTAGTTCCCATAGACCTCACAGAGTGTGCATGGTTGGTTTGTGCGCAACAGGGCATTGTGTCTTGGTGCATTTTGTTGTGGTGGGTTTTGGGAGGTTCTGTTTGTCGTGGCATTGTTGGGAGGGTTTGGCTGTTGATCACCTCCCTACGGTTGGTTATTGTCTTGGTTTTAGGGATGATTATTTCTAGCTTTCCCTTGTTGATTGTTGGGGGCAGGTTGGTTGGGACAATTTTTTGTGCAAATACTTGTCCCAATGGAGCGGGTTGAGCAGGGGCGGGGGATTGAACCGCTTGTGCTGGTGGTGCATAATACATTTGGGTGGGATGCGGTGCCATGAATGTGGAAATTTGCCTTGCATACTACTGTGTTGGCCATGCCATGGCCTGAGCCTGCTGTGGTGGCACAGGTTGTGCATAGGAAGTTGTTGCTCCGGACCGGGACATCATTCTGGCATAGTCTGGAGTTTGGTTTTGGTAAGCAACACTAACAGTGTTGCTTGGTTGTGGTGTAATAGCAGGTGGTGTCAAAGGGTGCTATGGCTGTTGGGAGACTGAGCCTATGATGTCGTCCGCAGCATGGGATGCCCCCGGTGCATCCTGGTAGGAGGTGTTTGGATAGGGGGCGTCTGGAATGACAGTGTACAAATATCTAGACTAGGCGTAGATAAGGTCAAACTGTTGGGCTTTCAGTATGGCCTCCTCTTCTGATTGGGGAAATTCGGATGCGACATCCTTTGCTATGGGAGGGAGCAAGGTCTTGAGGAACCAATCCAAGAAGATCCTATCGTCAAGTTGGATTTTACATAAGTTGCAATGTCGCCAACACTCATGGATGTGTCGGTTATATGTGTCGCAGTGATTTGGCAACAGGATAACAAGATCTCGACCCCTTCATCATATCTAACAGGGAGTTTGAAATACTGTAGGAACATGAAAGCTAAGGAGTTGAAATCTAGGTACTTGGCCTACGGTAGCTCAATGTACCTTTTGGCCGCAGCACCTGTAAGGGTGCGTTGGAATAGCCTCAACCTGATGGAATCATCTACGATGTTGTTGGACGAGCACCATAGATGGAATGTCATAATGTGGTTTTGGGGACATTCCCCTTCCTTGCCTTCAAACTTGGGAATGTCTGATGGTAGCTTAGTTGGCATTGGAGGCCAAAAATCTTGATGGCAAATCGGGTCATTTGTCAATCGAGCCAAATCTGGCAAGTTAAGATGAGCCATGAAAGGAAAATTTGACCCCAGGTTGATGTGGGATGGGGGAGGTATGGTGGTGGGGTTTACAGGTGCATAATGCACCTACATGGTTGGGGGCACTTGAGGTGGCACCATTGTAGATGGGCCAATGCCCGCAAGTGTGGCAGGGGGGATAGTGTGAGTTGATGGGCCACTGCCCCCAAGTATGACATGAGGGATAGTGTGAATGGAGGGGACATTGCCCCCATGTATGACAATAGGGGCAATGTAAGCGGACAGTCCACTGCCCCCTGTGTGGCAGGAGGGGCAGTGTGTGTGGAAGGGCCACAACCCCCATGTGTTGCAAGTGGGCCAGCTTGGCTGGTCACTATGGGTGGTTGCAGCTAACTGATGATAGTTTGCATGACTGTGCTTGGGAAACCTGTAGGGTTGTTGGTGACCGGTTATGGTGTGGACATGGGTCCACTTGCTATGGTTATGCCGAAAAATGGATCTAATTTTGCATTGGTCGTGGGGCTTGATGGTGCAGTATGGAGGTCTGGTTCAGACTGGTATGGGTCTAAATCTGAATCAGAGGTTGTGTGGCCTTCTGATGGTGTGGAAGATCGCTGAGAATAGTTTCGACGGTGTCAGTTTAACGTCCTGAATGGTGGTGGTTCACCTCTTAGGCGTGAGGAAGAGCGTGGGGGATCAATTGTATTAGATGTTTATCAAACTAATGGGAATGAAGTTTGGACCTCAGTTTCAATGGCTTCCTATTGGTTGTAGGTGGTCACTTGGCCACCAAGACTGCCAGAAGACAGGGCTTGGATTTTTCCTCATGGGTGTTTCTTATACTCAATCGGTGGGGGTCATTGCCATTTTGCTTGGCAATTCCTCTCAGTGGCCAGCTACTTTAGGGTTCCCATGGTACTCCTCACAATGAGTTTCTGGGCTGAGCCCAAGTACTTCCCATAGTTGAAGCAGTCAGGGACTTATATCCTCAAAGACTGCGGATTTGTTTGAACTTAGTGTAAATTGATAAATTTTAAGGCTCTCTCAGTGTCATGAACTGAGATGGGTTGATTACTTGGTATGGTGTATTTGTTTTTATGTCTTTCTGGTATCAAGTGGCTGAAAATGGTTTATGAATTCATCATATTTTAGCCGATTTCATATCATTGTTGTGCAAGCAGTGAATAATCAAAAATTTGTAAACAGATACATTTTTAACCCTGAATGTGACAGCCTAAATAGGTGACTACCTTACACCTATATTCCTCTTAGACCAAGAGAAGGTGCTGGGCTCTCAACACAATGGGACTAGGCCCATCCGTAGATCCACAGGTCACCTCTCGGATGCAAGGTTGGTCAACAGGGAGGATGCTTAGCACCGTGAGAAGCCCTCCTTCTCTACCCCCTCTACCTTCCAATTCATCCATTTTTAATGGTTTAGAACAATATTCAGTGAAGGGCCTAGGACTATATGAGCTATGCCCTTCGTCGTATCCCAAAATACCTCGAAGGGTGATGACTGGGTAAAGGAGGAAGGGTAAGAAAGACAGTTAGTTTTATGTTAATTTTAGTTAAGCTACATTCATTGATTAAGACATTAAAATTTATTTTGAATTTGCACTTTGTTTGTTGATGCCCTATTAAACTGAAAATTAAGTACTAATTGACAAACCGCACGTTTTGAGTCAATTTCAGCGAGGGGATCATGAAATTTTTTTAGAAACGGGCAAGGGAGTCACACAGACTTCACAGACATAAGCGGTCTACCTGTTTGAGTGAATTCGCACCTTTCAGGGGGGAAAGGATGACCTAGTCACACCTGTGAGGCCTAAAAGAGTGACCTCATCCCCTGTTCAAGCCCGATAAGTGCGACCTGCCCCGGATTTGGGATTTTTCTAATCCTGAGTCAAATCCGGCCGACAGTAACCTGTACTGTGGCCAAACTAACTTGAATTTTCCTTGTATAGGCTTCGACAGTAATAAAAACTAGAAATAAACTAGATCTAAGCTAGATTTGACAAGAAATTTCTAAAACTAGCAATAAACTGGAAAACTTGAAATTTGAAAAAAATTGAACCAGGGATCATGTGGGATCAACCTGGTATGGTTGCCAGTTCTATAGCAGGGATTTCTCTTTGCTACAGGGGCAGGAATGGCTCCCTTTTTTCTATAGGACAAAAGGGTAGGTTCCTACGTGTGGAAAATACAAAAAGAAAATGGAATGGACAGAAAGCAAAGAACAAGAAAGAGTATGGCCATGAGCCTCTCTGCAAACACAATTAGGGCTTTGCCTTGGCTACCTACAAACAACTATTAGAAACAAAATAATTACAAAAACATGTTATAAACAAACCTACAAGAAAAAATGGCTTAGAAAAAAACTACAAAATACTAAAGCAAATGCAAGAAACAACATTGGTATACCTTCTCTTTGATGGAATTGGGCCACCATTCCTTGGCTTGAAGAAGCACCTCTCTTAGATGGGGGAGCTATGGCTCAATGGAGATGGAGGATAGGGAGTGTGGGTGGCTTGAGAGACAAAGGGTCTCAAGGCATCCACAGGCAGCCTAATAGTATGCAAGGGAGAAGTGTTTTGAGAGTGACCCCCCACCCTCCTTTTATAGCTTTCTTTTGGGGTTTTAGGGTTTTAAGGCCTTGGACTAGGCTTTAGCCCCTTTTTTGGGATTTTGGCCCCTTCCACCCTAACTTTAGCTCCTTTTAGGGTTTTAGGCTCCTTTGAGGGGTTTTAACCCCTTTTTGGAGGCTTTAGCCCTTAGGAGAGTTGTTTAGGCTCCTTTTTAGGTTTTTTAAGCCCTTTTCTTCATTCTTAAGCCTTTTTGAGGGTGTAGGGGTCTAATGGGGTGTTACAAGGGTCGATCATGGGTGTCCTTGGGTGGTGTAGGCCATGTAGAGCTGAGTGAGGGATTTTTATAGTTATTGGATGGAATCCAATCAATGGATCTCTATAACCTATTAAGAAATCAAAATAAACAAGTTGACTCTTTGGACAATCAAGCAAAAAATAGAACTAAAGGAAGTTTCCAAACTCAAATGGTGTGGTAAAATATGAGGTTATAGCTTAAGTTGGTCATATTTGTGGGTAGTCAAGGATCTAAAATCCCTCCCGAAAGCTCCAAGATTATGACCAAATTCTGGAATCGTCCCATCCCACCAGCCGTAATCATAAGGATTTTGGAGAGACACATGAGAAGCATTTTTGTTGCCAAGACAAGGATGGAATCTCTCTTTCTCATTAAATTAACCTCAATGTTGAGTACATGCATCATCTCTACAATTATTTTTCTCATGATGATATAAGTTGGTAACACCAAAAGGATATCTTCAAGCAATGTTATCACCTACTCCCGCGTGCAAATCGACCATGCCCTGTGTCATCATCATTGGAGAATTGTTGGCTCATACGGGGTCATGTTTGACAAAGGTAAATCATTTAGGATGAACATAAATGGACATCATCACGCAATATATGGGCTTGTCTTATATATCAATGCTGGGAGACGATTTGTAATTCCAAATCAAGTTTTCTAGTAGATAAAGAGATTTTTGGTTTGCATTCCAATGGGGAATAAATATAAGGTGAATTGATCTCTTCGTGGAGAATATGGATAGAGAAGAGGATATGTGTGAGTCCTTTTGTTGTGCGGAATGCAAATTTTGCAAGCTAAATAGGAACATTTGCATTTTTACCCAGTGGTTCAGTTGGATGGAGAGGAATTGGAGAAACAGAGAGAATCGAAGGAAGAGTGGAAAGAGAAGGAAAAGCAACAATGGTTGGAGGAGAAGATAAATTTCTAGTTGCAATTGGACCTCTTAGTAGAAATATTAGACCAGCAATAGGACAGAGCTGATGAAATGAAGTCCAGAATATGACAGAGCTCATGAAATGAAGGCCAGAGTGGACACTCTAGAAATAGAAGTCGTGGACCTTAAGAGGAAGTTGAAAGAGAAGGATGAGGATGAAGCTTCATCATTTTCACCTCCTCAAATCAAAATGGAAGACCAGGTTCCATGGTTCCACTTTTAGTTTGATATAATGATCTACTTTTCTGTAATTTTGCTAGGACAATTTGTGAGGAATTATAAGAGTGGGGCTTTAGATATAGAGTTTAGTAGATATAATAGAAAGATTGAATTTTGCAAATATTATTTAGACTCATTCAGGACTCTCAGGTGTAATGCCTCTTTATGATGATATTTATCAGTATTTTGAAGAGGGTTTCTCCTCTGTTTTAAATAATAATAAAAACTCTTTTTATTCTAGTAAAAAGAAAATAGGTGAGGAAGAGAAGGTGGTTAGTTAACCTGTGGAAGAGGATAGGGTGGTTTTTTTATTAGTGTATTAGGAAATGTTGTTAATCGATTTAGTGAGGAGGAGAGGGTGGTCATCAAACTCATGGAGGAAGATGAGGGAGTGGAGGAGGTGTAGCATCACCATCCTTAGTAAAAAAATATGAAGAAGAAGGATGATTACGATAGTTATCCCTCCTCCCCTAAAGTATTATGACACCAGTAAGAACATGATGAATCAACAATTCCATATCACATGGAAGGGCCTCCTAGATACACTTTCGTTCCTGTACGATATGAGTAACATATACAAAACACACTCAATTCCAGACCGTCGTTGCATATAACTAATTTTCCAAGTCCTAATAGAATAAATGATCCAACCTAAATCACATGCTAGGCCTCTATATATGAGGTAGCTTATATACCTTTTCCATCTCCTTGTCATGTTGGGGAGTCACCTCCCCAAAATACGTGTCAACATTTTCAAAACAATGGACAACAATAATTAGACAATTTAAATAAAATGTTACAATGAATTACATGTGCATTAAATAAGACAAAAATATGCAACTAGGTTAATCAAAACATAATTTTAATATTACCTCTAGCATCTAGTGGCTGATCTTGGGTATATAAGATTTTCAAACATTCTCTATAGTCTATCCCTACATATGATTAATGCACAATATCCAAAGTAAGATCATCCTCACTATCAAGAATTTGCAATACCTTTGTAGTGATACTACATGGGAACTTTGATTGGCCCCTCTTGGGAAACATCTACCCCAGATGTGCATATGCACATTGGTCTTCAGCCTAGGAGGTAGGAATTTGAATGATTACCTCATGGATAAAAGCCTCTCAAAAAATAATCAAAATAACTCTAAACCAAACGAGAATCCCATCGTGCCTTCAAAAACAAAACAACAGTATCACGGCAGAAATGATAGACCACCTAATACATCTAGGTCTTTGCACTAAATAATATATATAGTGAAACTAATGTGATACCCAAAAGTGGTATAGTGTGCAATTATTGAGACCAAAGTGAGAGGCATATAACCTCTTCTCCATTGAATGATTGTAAATCGTACTAGCTATCAACAACATAAAATCCACTAGGGTTAGTTATGTCTTCATTTACATATCTCTAAACATATGCAAGATTAAATTCACCTACAAACTCAAGTGGAAGATCAAATAAAGTGAGGAAAATTATTCCTTCTCCTAGAAAATCAAGTAATTAAGTATATTTCCTCCTCTGTGGGTTGGTACCATAGATCAATACGAACCATAGATTCTTGTTTGGCACAATCCCAACAAGAGATAGATTTCTTCAATAGAATCATGTCCCCCTTGAAGGATGTTTCCTTCTCATAAAACTTGAGGATGTTATGATTCCTTAAGAGGAGATGATTTTGTCATGTAATAAGGTGATTATACAAATCCATTTCTCCCTTGGGCCTCCCACTCCCGTTTAAAATTATACGATTCAATCCATTATTGTTGTTACTCTTGCTCCTATTATCATCATTGTATTCAATTAAAATATAACTTTCATTAGTCGTGTGTGCTTTCACACACACACACAACATAAATAATTGATTAAATGACTGTTTTATTTGTTAAAAATTGAAATTAATTTTTTTAGGGAAATTTTTGTATAACATTGCTAGTATGCCTTTAAAAAAAAACACACTATGAATGGTAACGAACAACACATAACACACCATAATCGGTGAGCCATCAAAAAATACCACATTGTTAATTTGGTGTGGAGTTCAGTAATAGTATCAATGCTCCATATTTTATGACACTGATAGCACCAATGTGCCTTCAAAAATAAAGTTCATCATTGTCAATGCTTGGTGCTCAATGATTGTGTGCATTAAAAACATATAGTTTGCTTGAAATAAATGTACGCACTACATATGGAGGGTTTGTATACTCTAAGCCACATCAATTAGCTCAAAAATTGTTTCATTTTTTAATATTAGCAATGCGCTATCACAAGTGCCTCTATACATCTCAAAGTGAATCAATATCTCCAACCCCATACACAAAACCGTGAATGGTGTGTTTATAATGAAAATATGCACTACATGTGGTGCATATATACCATACAACACACCACACAATTTTGTGTTAATGTCATATTTTTATGTTTTACTAGTGTATTTTTAGTAGTATGAAGCACCATTAATGGTGTTTTTTGTATATTACAAACCACATCTACTAAACATATGAGGTGTTTGATATCCTCACTTACCAAGGCATTGTTAAAAAATGAACACATCGGTGATGATGCACCTTGTTTTTCAACATGATGCATTGGTTGAAATGTTCCATATATGTTTATAGGAAACATCGCACATTCTGGTTTGAACACATTCCATATATATATATATATATATATATA
>LPNX010987332.1:17551-75178 GCA_001517045.1 Pseudotsuga menziesii
TATGGATTCCACGTATACAAAGAATGAATTTGTGAAACCTATTATCCCTAAGGTCTGCACTGGACTGCTACAGGAAAAGCTAGGGTGCTTAGGATAAGGAAAGTGTAATTCAAAAAGTAGTTTTCAGGTGGTTGACGAATATTGGGCTAAAGATGGTCTATAGACATGTAAATTAACAAATATTACAAGTAGAACTTGAAACAAGAGACGGCATGAACTCAAATTCCATAAGTATATAAACATAAGATTGATAAGAAATTCACCAAAGGAAATAATAGTGTTAATAACCTTTCATGCATTCACATGGATTTATACATAACAATGTTACACCTAAAACAGATAAAGAGCAGAGAACGAATTACAGGAAACATATATAAACAATATTTATATCACTAGTTTTGTAATTGAACCAATGTAGTGCATATCATCCTGGAATCATCTAATAATCAGTCTAAACATTGAGATGGCACATAGTTCATATCATTCATATAAAAGTTCAAAATGCAATATGATATCTTACAAAATATTCATAACAACCTTTAACCTTCCAAAATCAAACCCATTCATCCTATCATTTTTACAAGATATAGACCTCTTCGACAAAATAGACTTTATCTTTCCAGGATTCGATGATTGTTTGTTTGCATAAAATAGACTTAAAACAAAAAAGGATTTAACCTCCCTTAAATATCTCTAGATTTTATTTTTAAGGTAATAATTTATCAACATATGGATCAAGTTCATAAAGTTTAAGTCCATATATGATTTACAAAATATAAACATCGAACATAGTTCATATAAAACTAAAATAGAGTTGAGAATTTAAAGAGACCATGACTTCAAAACTTGACAACTGTCTAGAGAAACCGCCTTCTGTTAGTAAAGGAAAACTATGTATCCAACTGTGTTACTTCCTGTATCTTGAATCTTCAATCTTCTCAAACCTCCAAATTTCATGTCTTGTAAAACATGTGTTTTCATATCAATCACTTTATGTAGTCTTATCCTTCTGCCTTTTATACTTGATTTTCCAATAGATTTTCTAACTATATAATTTTGTATTAACTTGTTTCAAGCTCTGATTGAATTGAAATACTTTGGTGAACTTGACCATTAATTTTTCCCTCTTGTTTCCAATCTTACTCTTTTTTTCGAGTAGTGACTAGTTTTCTAGCTTCAAGCACTTGGAAGAATCCTAATGTTTCTTTAACTTCTTTTTTAACTTCTGGTATTTCAATCTCATGCTAATCAATTTTGTTCTTTTTTCAGATCCTGAAGAACTAAACTCTTTTAAAGGTGAAAAAGGTTCATGCATTTTTTATTCCTTTATTTCAAACTTTGGCATGATACATGAGCTTGATTCTTCACCTATAGCAGTCTGTATAACTGGATTCTCTTCATATTCCTGAAAACAATTTGGGTGTGTATGTAGCTTTGGATTAGGGGAGCAAGGTATAACATTAATAGACTCCTGTAATTCATTTAAAACTCGAGCCACGTGATTTTCCTTTTCAAAGGATGACACCGGTTCAGTTTCTGAGCTCTCCTCTTGGAAAACATTTTTTTCATATCAATAACCCAATCCTTCTTGCCTTGTTTTGAAATTGGAACTCTAGCTACAATTTTTGGCTTGATATCTTTTGTGTATATTTACAGGAATACTCTTCCAAATCAATAACTTGATTTTTCTTTAAAGATGATTCAAATAGGGCCTTCGAATTTAACCTAAAATTATTTACCAGTCTAGTATGGGGTCTTCGAACTGGATATTGTTCAGACTGTGATTGCTTTTTTTCCCTTTTTAATTTAAATAGATGCTTTTATAGGATCATGTTTTTCTTCATGCATGGGAACTTTGATTGTTTCCTCAATGGGTTTCATCAAGGCTTCTCTCATACGTCTAGTCATCACTATGCATTCCACATAGACTTTTTCCTTTGATTTCTTTGAGCTAGGGTTTCTACTTTTCCTCTGTGGAGGAACATGCAGTGACTTATGAGATAAATAATCAACCCTCTTAATTTTTCCTTTTCTTTCAACTTGTTTTCCCTTAATTCTACGTTCAAAGGAAGGGTTTTCAAACTCATAATCTTTAGTCGTGTATGTAGAATTGGTTTTTACAGAGGATGATCCATGTATTTCGGGAATAAGATCTGCATTTTTGAACTCAAGATTTACAATAAATTCTTCCCAACTATGATTGTATTTATTTAGTTCTTGTAAAATTAGCAGATTAATCAAATCCTGATGAAAAAATCCCTACCAACTATTTGGAGACTTATGTGCCCTAGAGACCATCTTAGTTAAAATTTTAAGACAAAAATAGGGATAATTCATAGGTGATATATTATCCAGATGCAATAAAAAGCGCATATGATACAGATGCACAGTTTTGTACCTTCCCTACCCTGTAATATAACGTTGAACAAGCTTCAACAAATTGTTGTATTCAATTTTGAGCCACAAACGAGTAATTCCTTTCTTTCAATCAGGGTTTTGATGCATAGACAACAGGAACCAATTACACTCAGATGAAATTACCCCTTGAATTTTAAACCATCACTAACCATTCTAAGGTAATTCACAGGTGATAGCAATCGACTAAATCGTGACAGGAAATGATAAATACCCCACTATAACAATACTTCCATTAAAACTTTGAGTGAATGCTTGAGCCACTGGTTGAAAATGCCCTTGCATTTTTTTACAATAATGAAACCAACCAAATCATTTGAATTTAAAGCCAAATTATAGATAAGCTTCTAAAAGATATTAACCCATAGGCTCATACGTCACTAGACTCCCACCTCGCTTAAGCGCCATTATGCCATGATAATAATAGGGAAAAACTTACATGGGATCAAGGTTTTTTTCTATCTTAATTTTTTTAACTAAATATGAAAACATAAAACCCCAATAAACAAACTGGAATAATCATTCAAATGTCCAAGAGGACTCACATCATAACTATGATCGGTTCAATGAGGCTAGACCCTCTTATTTGCATGCTTACCCATATTCAAATATCTCAGAGCCATAAAATTATATGACATCCAATATACATACTAATGAATAATCTGGAAAATGGTACTGTATTCATTGATTTGTAATGCGACAACCCTCTCCATTCGCATGACTGCTGCCAAATGATTCATCAATGTTGCTATAAAGCAATTATATAGCTAAGCGTGTGAACTCTATTTTGAAATCAAGTACTTGTCCTTGAATATTTTCAATATTAAGACTTTGTACCTGCATAAATAACAATATAACGAATATACAAACATGTGCCAATCTTATGTTAAGAAATATATTCTCAAAATAAAACATAAATCAATGATTGAAGCATAGTTATTAAATCTACAGAACCACGGGTTTAGAGCATGCTTTAAAGATTTAGGAAATATTAACAAAATATATTGATAAAATTAAGGATTTAAGTTTGAAAAAGTAGACATCCTTAAACACATACCTGGGTGCTAACATTGGCTTCTATTGGGGATAGCACTTCCTTGTGAGGTGTTAAGAACCCATAAGTTAATATCATGTGAATTCTAACTAGTTATTTAAAAGAAACCATTTCTAAAACTAAGCTCACTGGTGCCTAAAATATATTGAGAAAATTAAGGATTTAAGTTTGAAAAAGTAGACATCCTTAAATGCATACCTAGGTGCTAACATTGGCTCCTATTGGGGATAGCACTTCCTTGTGAGGTGTTAAGAACCCATAGGTTAATATCATGTGAATTCTAACTACTTATTTAAAAGTAACCATTTCTGAAACTAAGCTCACTAGTGCCTTTGTTGGGCTTGGAGTCTTATTATGGAATATAAATCTCACCAGTATATACAATGAAAATAGGTCACTAATAGCCTTACTAAATGTAGTAGTGTTTTAAAAGTCACCCATTAACTAGCCCCCGTGAAACTGAATTGCCATCAAGATCTTCCAGAATAAATGTATTGTTATTTAAAACTTTGGAAATTCGAAAAGGCCCAAACCATACATTATCAAATTTTCCATGTTTACGTTTTTATTCTCTACGTACATCCCATCTCAAGACAAGATCTCCATGAGAAAAAATTGTTTTCTTTAGTTCTTTTATCATAAATAGATTTAACTATGTCTCTATGTTTCAGAGTTTTTTCTACCAAAGAGTCTCTCACTTGTTGATTTTCAACCATCTGGTAAGTTCTTCGTTGAATTGGATGTGATTCCTCAATCTCGACTTGCATAAATATC
The DNA here is from genome assembly GCA_001517045.1 of Pseudotsuga menziesii. Taxonomy (NCBI): domain Eukaryota; kingdom Viridiplantae; phylum Streptophyta; class Pinopsida; order Pinales; family Pinaceae; genus Pseudotsuga; species Pseudotsuga menziesii. The sequence goes on from LPNX010987332.1 coordinate 21,795, forward strand.
GAAACTGAAAATCCTAACTGAACATGAAATATTGCATCAGTGCCATAGACAAGTTGGAAAGGAGAAGTGCCAATTTCCCTCTTAGTACTTACCTTGTCATCCCACAATGTGTGCTTGAGTCTTGTATTCCATGTTCATTTTATTTCAAGCAACAGTTTTTTAATATTGTGGATCAAATTTTTGTTAGCAGATTCCACAAGGCCATTACCCTGAGGATAATAGGGTGTGGAATGCTTCAAAATATATTGTATCTCTCATAGAAATGAACCATATCAGTAGACTTGAAAGTAGGTGCATTACCAATCAAGTTTTTTTCTAAGGAAACCAAAACGTGCAAATATGTATTCTTCTAAAAAATCATTATTACCTTATCAGTTTCTCTTCTTATTGGAATAGCTTACACCCACTTTTTAAAGAACTTTGTGGATCTTAATATATATTTATGTTGTCCACTGCATGGTGGGTTGATTTCACCAATAAAATACAACTCCCATTTTTGGAAAGGAGCATCAACCACAGTGGGTTTAAGGGGAAAAGGAAGTAGCATTTATTTACCTGCAAATTTCTGACAATCCACACAATCTCAAACCATAGCAAAAACATCGGCGAACAAAATCGGCCAAAAATAACCTGCATGCAAAATTTGAAATTTTTTTGTTTTACAGTACTCATGTCCTCCACGGGCTCCACTGTGTGTAAATCAACTGTCACCATATTAGCTTCATCTTAATCAATACATCTCAATAATAACCCCCCAATATCCTTCCAAAATAACACTTTATCAACTAAACAGTATTTATGAGCTTTAAGTATCAAGGATCCTAATTTATTCTTGCCATAATCTGGGGGACACTATAATTTTAGCAGGAAAAACATTATGTCCTTATACCAGGATGACATAGAACATTTATCCATAATTTCCACGTTACCATCATTTTCTTGCATTATAGTCATATTAGATTGATTTAAAACTACATTTAACCCCAAAACCTTACAATTTGAATCAACTAAGAGTTTAGCTAGGCCCTGACATTTGATCAACTTAGTCGGTTTAATTTCACATCATATTCCAAAAGTATAGCTATCCATTGACCATTTTTACCTTCATTGTCTAGCTAAACAAGAATGCCCTTCACTGCATTGCTTGGAACATGAGCAATCACCCTTGAGTGAAGTATATACATCTAGAATGATTTCAGAGATTTAATGAAGGCATAAACTTGTTTTTCAATAATATTATACCTTAACTCAACATCCCTCAATCCTTTACTGAAAAACGCCACCAATTGCTCATATCCATCTGAATTATTTTGCAATAGAACAGCAGCGATGGTAACTTTGTAAGAAAATTAAAAGGTCAAAAATTCCTTGGAATGATCTGGGCTAATAAGAATAGGGGATTCTTTGGTCCATTTAACTTCTGCATATTTATTCAACATAATTTTAATATGCTTAATAATTTCAGCAAAATTTGAAACGAACCTTCGAAGAAAATTAATCTTAGCCAGAAATGATTGGATACCTTTTTTATTTCTTCGAAGCTCAATTTTTAAGATGGTAGCTTCTTTGTCATGATAATTTTTAAATCCATGATGTTATACAATATGTCCTAATAATTTGCCTTCCTGCATTGCAAAATTGGACCTTTTAGGATTTAAAGAAAGTCCAAATTTTCTCCATTTCATAAAATTTTACTTGAGATTCTCTTCATCTGACTTGGAAAGACTGTGATATCATCCAATTAAATAACTATATATTTATCATTTTCCCCTACAAAAGTTGTATCCATTGCACGTTAAAAGGTATCTCTTTCACTCATAAGACCTAAAAGCATCTAATCATACATAAATGTTCCCTAAGGCATTTTAAAAGTAATTTTTTCTTTATCCTCCTCGTGAACAACAATTTGGTTATACCCAGAAAATCCATCTATCATTGATATTATTTTTGCACCCACTACCCTTTGTAAAATATGATCTCCATCATAGGTAAAGGGTATTTTCCTTCAAAGAAATTTTGTTTAAGTTTTGGAAATCTACACACAATATGATCTCTCCATTTTTATTCCTGACAAGCAGAAGATTAGCAAACCATGAGGAAAACCTTAAAGGAACAATGATTTTGCATCCAAAATCCTCTTAAGTTATTTTTCAATAACTGGTAACAACATGGGATTAACTTTTTTCAATTTCTTCCTAAAAGGTTTAGTGTTAGGTTTCATAGGAATCTTATGTTGAACAATAATCATATCAAAAGTATTTAAATCCTCATAAGACCAAGCAAATACATCTACAAAATCTTTCATTAACTCATCATATCTTCTTCATTGTTCATCAAACAAAACCTTAGAAAACTTTACTAACTTTGGAGCAGACTTTGTACCAATATTACAATTAACAATACTATTTTGTATAGAGGTGGAGCCAAAGGATGTTCTAGAGTATCATGATTACTAAAAATCCTTTTTAAAGGTACTAAACCTTTAGGCAGAAAATTGATTTTGAACTAAATTATATTATGCCCAACAATTGAATTGGATACATCAGGATTTTGAAAATCTTCACCCTCATCTTCTTCATTAGTAAGGGACCTAGAAAACTCACAAATTGATTTCAATAACCTATTTATTTATGCACCATCCTCAAACACTTTCCAGTTTTGGATATTATCTGGAATAGCATGTTTGTGTCTAACTTCCACTGCATATTTGAGATGTGGTTGAGTTGGTACCTTAAAACAATTAGCAACCAAGGCTATTGAATCTGTTGTCTCATTACAATATCGAGGAACATAAGTGATATTGAAACCAGGAGATAATTATCAATGATATACCAAACTTCATTTCGATAAACTTTAAGTCTATTTTGTTTAACCTGATAAATATTTCTGACTTGTTGAACTATTAGCTCAGAATCACCAAACACTGCTAATTCTTGAATTTTCATATTTTTGGTTGCCCTTAATTCCAAAACTAGTGCCTCATATTCAACTATATTATTTGTAAATTCAAATTCAAGCCTATACATGAGACTCACTACTTCATCTATAGGGGATATTATCATAATACCTGCTCCTGAACCTTCTCTAGATGACGCACCATCAAAATACATTCTCCAAAGTTTGTCCTCATTTTTTGTTAATGTATGTTTCTATGTTTCTATTTAAACTTGTACTGAAGCTAATATTTGATCATCAAAATGAAAAACACATGAATCAATACTTTCTTGGACATCATACAAAGGATGATTGGAAGGATTCCGATGATCACTTACTAGATAAGCTAATTGTTCTTCCCTATACACTCGTCATGTCTCTCCACCAGAAACCGGTATTGTAGCATAGGAATAATCCATCTGTGAAGTCCCTCCAATATTGGCAGAGCATGATCGAGATAACAACATTCCATATTTATGAGGTATACGAACTACAACTTCATACATTAAAATGTTTTTCATTGGGAATTGAGCCAAATTAACAACCAAGTCTTTTATAAGACCTATGCATTTAACAACACTTGAATCAAAAGCATAGAGATCATAGAAAGGTTTGGTGATATTTAATTCCAGAGCTTCCATCACAGATTTTGGCATAAGTTTATAGGAGGCACCAAAATCAAGAAGAAAATTAGGTAATATTTTATTATGAAGCAACAAGGTAATATAAAAAGGAGGAGGTAAACCAACTTTTTCATCTAAATGTGGTCCAAAAATGATTGTCGAATTCTCATCTTGAATATTTGCTATATCATATGTAAGTAGGTCAATAGCAGGTTGTAAAAATTTAAGATATTTTCTTTAAAAGGAGGTTTTTTTACAAGTTCAGTGAAAGGAACAGGAATTTTAATTTTCCCATTTTCTTGCTCTAAATTAAAGGGAAGAGGAAATTTTTCAACATCTCTAACTTCAAGATTTTTACCTTTATTTCCTGATTGATCTTGTCTTTTTTCCAATTATTTCACTGGCATTTTCTTATCCACTGCAAATGTTTTTGAGGAATCTGTGAATCTGACTTATGTCTAGACCTTAAGTCATACTTCTTTAGTTGATTTGACTTGACAACATTTGTGGATCTATCCTAGAACTAGGTTGATAACATAGACTACTTAAATTAATATTGTGTAAGATATCTCACGGAATAACTTTCATCCAACAATTGTACTTCAGGATCCAAACCTTCAGATTCCTCCTCGTCTACTTCACCAATTTGATCATCTATGATATTTTGTAGAGGAGTTTTTTTTTTATCTTCAACTTCTCTCCTTTCTCTCCAAAGAAACTGGGGATTAAACGGTCTTTGGAATTGATTTGGATTTCTATTAGGAACTTCTAGAACAATTTTATTTTGATTTCTATATTCAACATCAAGTTTACTTAGCTTGTTACCTAATTCCTTTATCATCTTTGTCATTTCATCAATCCTATGATTTTTAGATTTGGTACCAAAAGCTGACGATTCAAGTTCCTTTTTTTGCTTTCTTCTTTCAATATCCTAATTTGTTGTTTAACTCTATTTCTATCAGAAGCCTTACGATTAGATTCTACTTCTAACACAACTTCCTACATATTTACAAGGGTAACAACTCTTCTTTATTTAAGCAAAAGAGAGAAATATGCTTTAAATGCATTTGCATATGTAAGGTTTGTAGACGTCTCTATAGGATTGATTTCAGCTAGAATCTTGGCATACATTTAATTAAATGTCTTATTAAAATCGGCTATAGGTTCATCAAAATTTCTTTTAAGAGCACCGAATTTTGTGATGTAATACAAATAATCCTTTATGTCACATTGTCTGAGGAAAATGTCTTCTAATGCATCAATTCCATCAATTGAACTAGCAAGTAACTACGAGAACCATTTTCTCACTTCTCCTTATAGACTTTGAACAAAAACCCTCATCCAAACATCCTGATTCTCAATATTATTATTGTCTACATAGTTGATATATGCATTTCAATGCTCTTCAGTGGTGGTTTCACCTTCTCCATTAAATCAGGGAAGGTGTTTATATAGTCCCCACCAGGTAAAGCATTAAGTTTTTGTGGTAATACTAGAGGTGCATACCTAGCAACCACAATGTGATCCATTCTGGTTAAAGGCTGAGCATCCATTGAAGATGTAGCTTCTTTAAGGGGTAAAACCAATGGTGTGGTAGCAAAAGAGGTAAGGTAACAAAAGAGGTAAATATAGGTTTTAACTTAGGAATTTAAACTTGAGGACTAGGGATCTTGACCTGAGGAGTTTTAGCAATATATTCCAAAAGTTCTCCTACAACAATAGGATTAATGAAAGTTTTGAACGTTGATGTACCGTATTTAGAAAGAAATATTTGAGGAGTTGCTAAAGGAGAAATTAGAAGTTCTTGCTTGATCTTTTCAGATAATCCAAGTAAGAATTCAAGGAAAGTACCAGGAAAGGTGACTTTCTTATATATTCCTTGATAAGACAAAGGAAATGTCTAGAAACAGGAAAATTGTTTTGATGAAACTTCAAAATTCACGGAACCTTTAAATACTTGCAAGCTTTGAATAACTTGATTCAATTAAGGCTTTATCTCAAGACAAGATATTTTCAGAGTTAGGAAATTTTTGATTTTCCAATGACTCTACCTTGAAAGTGGTTTCTTAATGAGCTTGAAAATATTCAAAGTCGGGGAGCAGAGCCGACAGATCTAGTTGGGATTCTTTAATTCTTTCTTAAGCTTTCAAGGATACCCTTTCTTTTGAAAAACCCAAATCACTCCTAACAAGTGAAGAAGAAGCAAAAGATGCATTAATAGATGTAGATATAGATATCTGAAGTGCTCTAATTTCTCTAATAATATCTTTAAGATCATATCAAGCTGGAATCAAATGAGATATGGGATTCCCTCGTGTTTCAGTATTTTTTGAAGCCAAGCTGAAACACTGAACTTAATAGGTGAAAGGTGTAATCTGAATATATCTGGATTTGTGCACCCACAAACCAAATCTAATCATTATCTTATACCTTGGGAAAAATAGCTTCTTGTTTTTGCTCCTCAGCTACAACGCCATAAAATGTTATCCCTAAGGTCTGCACTGGACTGCTATAGGAAAATTTAGGGCACTTAGGATAAGGAAAGTGTAATTCAAAAAGTAGGTTTCAGGTGGTTGATGAATATCGGGCTAAAGATGGTCTATAGACATATAAATCAACACATATTACAAGTGGAACTTAAAACAAGAGAGAGTATGAACTCAAATGCCATAAGTCCATAAGTCCATAAACATAAGACTGATAAGAAATACACCAAAGGAAATAACAATGTTAATAACCTTTCATGCATTCACATAGATTTATACATAACGGTGTTACACATAAAACATAAAAAGAGCAGAGAACAAATTACAAACAGCATATATAAACAATGTTTATATCACTAGTTTTGTAACTAAACCAATGCAATTCATATCATTCCACAATCATCAAATAATCAGTATAAAACATTGTGATGGCACATAGTTCATACCATTCATATAAAAGTTCAAAATACAGTATGATATCTTACAAAATCTCCAGAACAACCTTTAGCCATCCTAAATCGAACACATTCATCCTATCATTTTTACAATATATAGACCTCTTTGACAACATTGTCTTTATCTTTCCAGGATTCGATGATTGTTTGTTTTACATAAAATAGACTTGTTGCAGCTACAACAATTTCCCAAAATTCCAAAAATTTTAGGACCCTCCTTTGTTTTGGATTAGCTTGATTTTCTTCCCTATTTTGATATAATGATTTCTCAGAACATTTGTTTTTAATGCCTGGGTTGCTCTACTACTTGATTTAATTGTTGCCTTTGGAAAGCCTTTGGAATCCTGTTGGATTGCTGCCTTTGAACGCATTTAAAAACTTGTTGGAATTGGAAGTTGATTTGTTTTTATTTTCCACCGTTGCGGGTGGATCTTAGCTTTGGCCTTCCGCAGTTGCGAACGAATTTTTCTTCGCGGAAAAAGAAACCTTCCGACTTCCAACCCGTTGGTTTTTTCACGACGGACGCTTTTTTTTTTGGGCAACGGAAGCTCTTATGATCTTTTCTTCCGTCATTGCGGATGGGTTTTTGATTGTGACTTTCGGTTTTCTCCCGATTTGAGTGATTTTCGACTGTTTTCGAGTTTTGAGTCGGAACCTTTTATCATGTTAATTTCCCTGTTGCGGAAGGATTTGGACTTTCATCCTCCGATTTGAAAACCTTCCAATGTATGATGTGTATAATTAGAATGGAAGCCTGGGTGCTTTGATCATCCGCCATAGCGGAGGAACGTTCGCTTTCGTCTCCTGACTCGAAAACCTTTCGACGTCCGATCATACTTTTTTTTACCGTGCGTGTCTCCGCGGCTGGGTCTACGTTTGGAACGTCCGCCATTGCGGAGGGGAGATCACTTCTGGCTTCTGATGTGAAATCCTTTCGATGCCCGATTTCTTTTTCTCCTCGCACGTGTGAGCGGATATATATATGCGAGGATGGCATTAGGTTTTTATATTGTTTTTTTTTTCGTTGCCAAGCGCTGTCGCCGTCGAGCTGTCGTTTTCTTGAGCCCGTGAAATACCTCAATGTCGGTGTACCTGCATCTAGGTGGAATTCATGGGAGCTGGACCATCATCAACCCACTCATCTCCCCGTTCATTGCGTTGCGTTTGCCAGGTAGGCTCTTCGCCGTTTTCACATTCTTTTGAGTTGTTAGTGTTTTTCTACGGTGTTTTTGAAAGCCTAGTCATTTTCCTCATCCCGTTAGGTTATACACCCATATAAGTGGAGTTTTCATTCTTTTTGACCTTGGGAGGACAGCGTAATCATATGTGCGGTTTTTTTTTTTTTTTTTCCACCACCGTTTACCCTGCACATAGGGAGTGAAGGGTTTCGGCCCAGGCGGTCGTTACGCCGTCTGCGCCAAACCACCCTGCACAGTTATGATAGGTTTGAGGTGGGCATGCCATGGGCTACTATAGGAGTTTTAAGGCTGTTAATCCCTGGTGCGTTACCTGTGTTGAAGCCCTAGCTGTTTTTACCTTATCCGGTTCTGCGCATCCTCGTCGAGCTTAATGTTGAACCCGTGGTTTGCCGGAGGGGATATGTCTTTTCTATTGGTGTGTAGGTGTGGCACCATTACGAAAAATATCTTAGTTACCACTGTTGTTTCCCACACCTCTTAAGCCCCAGCCTGTGTTGCTCACGCTGTCCCGCGCAGTCCATTTGGGCTCGGTCGTTTGAAACCCTAGCCGGTTAGAAGGAATATGCCGCAGTTTTGGTTTGTTGGCTGGGAATCGCTTGGGTAGTAGGAGCGTTTTTGAAGCGAGATGACAATAATACCTATAGATAGTGAATTGGGTAGTTAGTTGAATGTAAATTTTTTCTCTTGCAAACCGCATGAATCCTCGTTGTTTTTAGTCCTGCCGGGCTATTTATCGTTAAAATGTTTGTTATTATACAGCACAGGAGACTCTCACAATCATACTGCTACTTTCAATCATCTCCTTTGTTGATATACACAGACTAAACCACTGAACACTACACATTGCATTTCAATGGTCATGCTGGTTAAGGCATTCTAGACTATGCATGCATGCATTTGCTTCACCACTTGCCATCACATTAAACACTTAACACTGCACATTGCATATGGATATAGATCATTTGCTGTCTAGAATATGGTTGTGGAATGGTTTAATGTCATACAGCAATGTTGCATCATGCTAGATATAGATGAAGTCACTAAAACCTTGTGCATTTGGTTGTAATAGCCCGGTTGGTCAGGCCAATTTAGGCTATGCAGGCTCATATCTTAGCTTCATTGACTAGTTGCTGTCATGGTACACATAGGAAGAATAAAATGCTGCACAGTGTCTTGTAAATGTCTGCAACTTAAATTGCTTAATGTCACAATGTTATACATGGTAGGAAGAACTCACGATGTCCAAGAGACAAAAGAAGAAGGCCCCAGTGGTAGAAGAAGGGCCAGAAGTAGAAGTTGTAACAAAGACGGAATATATATATGAGGATATGAAGTGCACTTCAGGCATTGAACCCGAATATCAGTGAGGAGATATCTATAGACTAATCACCCGAAGAGAGGTGCTTGATATAGGGCTAGAAGAAGAACCCATCTACGCCAACATCGAAAGATCTGCACTAATGAAGGTCGCCACTAGGCCAGAGATCTTCCCATGTTCTGAAGTCATAAGATGGATTCTACCTCGGGCGGATGTCTCAACGACGATCCTTGAAGATGTCAACAAACAGGGCTATGCTGCATATAGCCCTGGATATGTAGCCCTAGCTTACCACCTGCCAGAAGCTGAAGTATTTGTGTCTAACGACTGGTTAGATAATGTAAATATGGATCTTATAGAAACCTTGAAAATAATGATGTTGACCGGAAAGCATTTTAGAAATAGAGTAACAGGTGAATATGCTACAGCTACCCTACGAGTTCCATACAGATTCATAGCTTTAATGCTCAACAGAATCTTTGGAAGAGCTCATGGCAGGCTCTTCAAGCTAGAGTGGGTCCCAATCATCTTTCAAGTTGCCACCCAAGGGACGATTTTTAATTGGGCCAGCCTGGTCTCCAATAGTCTCTCTGCTTGTCTGGCTGCGGCCCTGGGAGGAGAAGCCAAGAAAAGGTCTGAGTTTTACATGAGCTCAATACTTATAGACTGCATATTATGTCACCAGCCCTTCCCTGGTCTCAGGTGCATCTGGGACAGGGAAAGGATGCCTATCTATGCTGCCTATAGACCATTGTGGGCACATGTATACCATAGCCATTACAGAGAAGTCTGTGAACATTTCCTGATGCCACTATACACACTTATCTTTCTGAAGGAATGTGACTGTATGTCGGAGGGTGCCATGCAAGTGATAGAAGAATACGCAGACTATTACTTGACAGAAAACATCATGTACTTCAAAATGTTTGGTGGTTCAAAACCTCCTTCTCTGCTGCCCAAATTTGCAACTGATTATGTTATCCACAAAGAGGCAGTCAGGCAGGTGTTCATTGATGGAATAGGTAGTTTCCTGTTTGAACACAAGAAGAATGCATACCCTCCTTTTCCATTCAAGCTGGGAAGCTGCAGATTCGCTAAGGTAAAACAAGTTGAGGAATTCGTAGAAGAATTAGCAAAATTCCATTTTGGAAGAATGCCATTTCATAGGAGTGACTCCCAAGGAAAAGTGGTGGAGCATTGTAAAGAACATAAGGTTCACTTTGAGTATACTCACCACTTTGATAAGGAAGAATCTGTCTTCCGAAGTGCCCCTAACATGACATCTCTGAGAAGAAGGTTCAAGCCAAAGATCACCACTAAAGGTGGAAAAAGGGATGAGCAAGCCAAATCTGAGCAAGCCAAGGCTGAAGAAGAGGCCAAGAGGAGACAGGAGGAGGCCCAGAAGCTAGCATAGGAAGCTGTAGAATGGCTTCATAGCGAAGAAGAAGAAAAAAGAAAAGATGCCCAAGAAGCAGCTGAGAAAGCTCAAGAAGCAGCCAAAGAGGCAGAAGAAGCGGTTGAGAAAGCAGCTGAAGAAGCGAAGAGAAAGCTCGATGAGGAGATGAAAAAGCAGGAAGTAGAAAGGCCAAAGCTGACAGAGACAGAGCAGTCAACAACTGAAGGGTAGACCCTGAAGATAGAAAACCCAGAGTTCCAGGACCCACAAGTGCCTGCTGCCAACACACTTGTGGTCCCTACGCTCAAGTTAGTTCCTTTTGTCCAGGAAAAGGGAAAGGAAATTCCTGATTTCAACACTGTATATTATGATAGAGAAACGAAGAGGATAATGAAGAGGACTGAAAGAAGGATTGAAATAGGAAACATGCCTGGGAAGATGATATCAGATACAGCTGTTATGTTAGGAACAGATCAAGATCCTAGGTTTACTCTGAGAGCCGGGGCTGCAATGATCAATGCCTCAGAAGAAAATATAAACAGGGTGATGACTGAACTGGAGTCATCTAAGAAATCCTCTGCTCAGCTGAAGGATACCTTGAGGAAAGAAAGAGAGGAAGGAAACAGGTTAAAAAAAAAATATGAACACTTACAGAGGGAGATGAAGACTGCTGAAGCCGAATTGCAAACCCTACATGAAGAGAGACAGTCTCAAGAGACTACACAAGAATGCCTTGAGCAAGTGCAAGCAGAATATCAAGCGCTGCAGAAGGAAAATGATCAGTTGCTGGGAAAGGTGGAAGAACTAGAAGAGCAGCAAAGGATCCTCTTGCAGGCCAATGATGTACACACCTAAGAACTAAACAAGAAACATCAAGAGCAACCTGCCTCTCTGACTGCTGATCTGGAGGAAGCAAAGGAACAACAAGTCAATCTACAGCCATTTAAAGAACATATCCTGGCTCAGAAGGCTAAAATGCTACAGCTGCAGATTGCTCTAGAGGAAGAAAGGTGCAAAGTCCTTCAGATTGATAGCCGGTTAGAGGAGATCATGGAAACATCCTCCTATTTCGTGGACAGATCCCAGGATGTTCTCAAATTCTTGAATGCCAGAATGGAAAGACTGGAAAGTAATGCAGAGACTCCAGCGGAGCTGCCAATCAAGGACCATCAAGCCCTCAAAAGAGATCATGACCTAATAGAGTTTACTGTCAGCACCACTAAAGACTTCAAGAAGGCTGTCAAAAGGACACAGGGAGCATGCTCAGAATACTTCAGAAGGCTCCTTAATACATACAATCGGTGTCAGATAGAAGCTGAACATAAGCTTCATGAGTTCCCAGACCATGAAACATTTATAGGAATATTGCAGAATAGATATCAGGATGCAGAGGCCAGAACGCAATAGATCAAGGCCATTGATGACCTAGTTTTGAAGACTGAAGTAGGCCACCCAGCTGTCAGTGTGCAATTTTTGGAAGACTAGCTTCGATTGAGCCCAGCAAGGATAGAGGCCATAAGGAACCAAGTTGCAAGGTTTGAAATCAACATTCAATTCTTGGAACCCTGCGCCTTTGAATGTATTGCTGCGGAAGCTTCAGCATGGAGGAAGTTTTTAGATACCCAGGCGGGACCCTCCTCATGAGGGATTAAGCCTCTTTTGTATTTTGTATAAATTTTGTAAGGACATTTGAAAAGTGAAGCGTTGGGAAAACAAAAGGTTGGAAAGCCCAAAGGTCACTTTGGGCAGCCCAACCATTTTACCTTTTTGTATAAAGATAGGAAGCGTAGAAAGAAACAGGGACTTTTTTCCCCAGTTAGACTAAAAAGGTTATTGTAAGAAGAACTACTTCTCTTTGCAATAAAGTATTTGGTTTTCCTGTTGAAGAAAGATTGGTGGGATTTCCAAATGTTATGCTATGGACTGCTGAAAGATGAACTATTTTGTTTTCCAGTTTGTTCATTCATCGTGAGATCGTTCTAACTCTATAACCTATGTCTTTGTGGAATGGTTTCTGATGTATTTTATGGAATTGATCACCACAAGTAATGTATGCTGCTTTTTATAACAATTAGCTAACTGATTGTTAGAATATCTTCCCTAGTTCATGTGTTTTAAATATGAATATCAGCTATCTGTAATTCTGTTATAATGCATGAATAATACACATTACTCATAATTAAATCACTTTTGGCTCCCCGGGGATAGGTAGTTAGATAGATAGATAGTTTATTTCATAGTTGCACAGGTGATTCTGATGCTTGCGGGCCTAAGACGAGAGGTAAGAACCTGCACATCACATTGTGACTACTCCCTGCATCCTCCACCACCCTGCATTTAGTTAGGCAATCTCATTTCGCATTTTAAGTCAAAAATACAAAAAACTCGGTAGACCGGGCCGTAACCGGTAAAACCCTTGTTTTGTTACTTTGACCTACGGTAGCCAGACCATAAACCGGATGAATTCCCTATACCAAACAGTCAGTGGGCTAGCTAGGAACGTTGACTGGGGAGAATCCCTTTCTGTTGTTGCCTGCGAATTTCCAGGCCTCAACAAGACTTTAAATAAACAAAATGAATTAACTTCCCTGAAATATCTCTACATCCTATTTTTAAGGTAATCATTTATCAACATATGGATCAAGTTCATAAAGTTTAGGTCCATATGTGATTTACAAAATATAAACATCGAACATAGTTCATATAAGACTAAAACAGACTTGAGAATTTAAAGAGTATATGCCTTTGAAACTTGACAACTGTCTAGAGAAACCGCCTTCTGTTAGTAAAGGAAAACTATGTATCCAACTACGTTATTGCTTGTATCTTGAATGTTCAATATTCTCGAACCTCCAAAGATCATGTCTTTTAAAACATGTGTTCTCACGTCAGTCACTTTCTGTAGTCTTATCCATCTTTCTTTTATACTTATTTTCCAATACTTTTTCTAATGATATAATTTTGCATTAACTTGTTTCAAGCTCTAATTGAATCGACGGGCTTTGTTGTATTTTACCATTAATTTTTCCCTCTTGATTCCAATCTTACTCATTTTTTCGAGTAATGATTGATTTTCCAGCTTCAAGCACTTGACAGAATCCTTATGTTTCTTTAGCTTCTTTTTTAACTTCTAGTTTTTTAATCTCAATCTAATCAATTATGTTCTCTTTTAAGATCCTAAAGAACTAAACTCATTTAAAGGCGAAAAAGGCTCAATCATTTGATCTTCCTTGATTTCATGCTTTGGTGTCATACATGAGCTTGATTCTTTACCTGTAGCAGTCTGTATAACTGGGTTCTCTTCAAATTATTGAAAAACATATGGGTTTGTATGAGGCTTTGGCTCAGGAGAGCAAGCTATAACATTAATAGTCTCCTCTAATTTAGTTAAAACTTGAGCCACGTGCTTTTACTTTTCAAAGGATGAACATGGTTCAATTTCATAGCTCTCCTCTTGGATAACCTTTTTTTTCCCTTATCAATAACCAAATCCTTCTTGCCTTGTTTTGAAACTGGAACTCTAGCCACAATTTATGGCTTTATAGACTTGTGTCTTTACAGGAATTAGCTTCCAAATCAATAACCTGATGTCTCTTCAAAGAAGATTCAAATAGGGCCTTCGAATTTAAACTAGATTTATTTACCAGTATAGTATAGGGTCTTCAAACTGGATAGTTTTCAGACTGTAACTGCTTTCTTTTTCCCCTTTTAATTGAAAGAGATGCTTCAATAGGATCGTGTTTTTCTTCACGCATGGGAATTTTGAATGTTTCCTCAATGGGATGCTTCAAGGAACCTCTCATACGCCTAGTCATCACTATGTATTCCTCCCATACTTTTTCCTTTGATTTCTTTGAGATAGGGTTTCTACTTTTCCTTTGTGGAGGAACATGGAGTGACTTATGAGCTAAATTATCAACCCTCTTATTGTTTCCCTTTCTTTCAACTTGTTTTCCATTAACGCTACATTTAGAGGAAGGGTTTTCAAACTCGTCATCTTTAGTTGTGTCTTTAGAATTGTTTTTAAAGAGGGTGACACATGTATTTTGGGAGTAAGATTTGCATTTTTGAACTCAAAATTTACAAGAAATTATTCCCAGCTATGATTGTATTTCTTTAATTCTTGTAAAATTAGAAGCTTAATCAAATCCTAATGAAAAATTCTCTGCCAACTATCTGGATACTTTTGTGCCCTAAAGGCCATCTTAGTTAATATTTTAAGAAGTAAATAGGGAAAATTCATAGGTGATATATCATCCAGATGCAATAAGAAGTGCATATGATACAGATGCACAGTTACGTACCTACCCTCCCCTGTAATATAATGTTGAACAAGCTTCAATAAATTGTTGTATTCAATTTTGAGCCATGAACAAGGAATTCCTTACTTCCAATCAGGATTTCGATGCATATACAACAGGAACTTATTACACTCAGGTGCACTTACACCTTGCATTTTAAACTATCACTCACCATTCTAATGTAATTTAGAGGTGATAGAAATCGATAATTTCATGACAAGAAATGATAAATACCCCACTATAACAGTACTTCCATTAAAACTTTGAGCAAATGCTTGAGCCACTAGTTGAAAATGCCCCTGCAATTTTTTACAATAACGAAACTAGCCAACTCATTTGAATTTCAGACCAAATTTTAGATAAGATTCTAAGAGCTCTGTACGCATAGGCTCATACCTCACCAGACTCCCACCTACCTTCAGCGCCATTATCCTATGATAATAACAAGACAAAACTTACATGGGATCAAGGGTTTTTTCTATCTTAAATTTTTAAACTGAATATGAAAACATAAAACCCCCCAATATACACACTGGAATAATCATTCGAACGAACGATAGGACTCACATCATAACTATGACAGGTTTAATGAGGCTATAACCTCTTATTTGCATGCTTACCCATCTTCAGATATCTCGAAGCCATAAACTGATATGACATACAATATACATACTAACGAATAATCTAACAACTGGTATTGTGTTCATTGATTTGTAATGGGACAACCCTCTCCCTTTGCATGATTGTTGCGAAATGATTCATCTGTGTTGTTGCAAAGCAATTCTGTAGCAAATCATGTGAACAGTCTATTTTGAAATAAATTATTTTTCCTTGAAGTTTTTCAATATAAAGACTTTGTACCTGCATAAATAGCAATATAACAAATATACAAACATGTACCAATCTTATGTTAATAACTAGATTATCAAAATAAAACAAAAATCAATGCTTGAAACATAGTTATTCAGTCTACAAAACCACAGGTTTAGAGTCAGCTTTAGGAAATATTAACCAAAGAACTTGAAAAAAATAAGGCTTTAAGATTGAAAATGTAGACATTCATAAATGCAGACTTGGGTACTAACAAAATCGTTTTCCAAAATTTGAAAAGGTTCCAAATCCACTGTTGAATTGAAGGAAGGAGGAATCTTACAACTCAAAAACACCCCGACGAGTTATATGTCCTTGCACTTGTAGGTGGTCGTCATCTAAATAAATCCATAAAGAGGATATCAGTATTGGAAAAGATAAACTCTTCATCTAATGCGTGAAATACAAAATTATCTACCTCCAAGTTGTTTCAATGCATACAAATTGTACCTCATAAACCTAGTGGAGGAGATTGAAACATGTGGACACATACACACAAGGTCAATGTGGTTGGTCGAGAGGAACTTGAAAGCATTAAAATATTTTGTTATCCAAAGTTCATGTCCATAGGGCTCAATGGTTGAAGATTATATGGTATATCAATACATCGTATATTTTAGTGGGTATTTTCCCCAAGTAATGGGTGATATCAATGTCCCTCCTTTGTGATGTCATTTCCACCAACAAATTTGAAGGGGAGGTGTTGTTAGGGAAAGGTAGATGCAAAAAAATGAAAGGTTTATTGTATTTGGTATCTTCATGCATACTTTTTGGATCTTGGTTGGTTCACTGAATCTATATAATTTATGTAGTGGAGAGTGGGGAACAAGTCATTTATACATTGCAATTCATTTATACATTGGACTAAGTTGGCAAAGTTGATTATAAGACATTTTTTGGATTATGATACAAATCTAACCCAAAAGGAAATTGATCTAACATATGGTGAAAAATATAGAAATGTAACCAATATTTTACTTTGATTTTTACATTTCAAATCTCAATGTTGTGTTGTTTTTTGTCCCCAAGTTATTTTATACATATAGTTATCAATTCATGACAATGTGTTTATAACATCATAATGCTATGTGGTGTAATGGCTGTTTTTAGCCGTATGAACATTCATATCTAATGTGTTATGTATGATGGTGCACTAGTGCATTTATTTCCATTTAAAGAAGTGTTTAGTTTTATAACTTTTTTAAATGTAAAAAACCTATATTTATTAATAAATATTTGACATGTGTCAACGGATTGAACATTGTGATGCCCTAGTGTGTTATGTCGTGTTATATGCATCGATGAGTGATTTTTTAAAACAAAACAAACATTTTCTTTTCTCCAACGACATGGTATTATTACATTCAATGTGTTATATTTTGGTGCGCTAGTGCATCCGATATGTTGATGCACTGGTGTGTTATCACATTATAGGAGCATCGAAGAGGGAAAACCATCACAAATCAAAATGATATTCAATAGAGATCTAAGAGGGAAAACCATCACAAATCCAACGACACAAATAAAGGAAAGAGATAAATAGTTAAAGCTTGATCCCTCTAGACACTTGATAGAGCCTAGGATTTGGATCTACGTTGGTATTTATTTCTTCCAACTTAAACTTAACCAAGCGTTTGAGACTAGGTTGGCACAAGGCGCCTTCCAAATCTGAGAGAGGAATTCTCCCAACAGACTGAATATTTTGGCTGCCACTTGGCCATCCCTTTCATATTTCTCCCTGAAGATGCGAGCATTTCTTTCCAACCAGATTTTCCAGATGACGATCTTGGGGAGTGCCATCCAGCTTGCTTTGGCAATTTTTGACTTGAGACTGAAGGGAGCTTTTGAGGCCCAGCAGAGAAACAGGGTTTGAGGGTTTCCAGTTGGGAGTTCCGCTTGCACAGGAAGAGACGTTTTCTAGACACTTTGGGCATAATCACAAGAGATAAGAATGTGCTCTGTGTTTTCTTCATGGGAGAGGCAGAAGGGCAACGCGTGGGACCTTCCCACCCTTTTCTCTGGATATTAGCCCTTGTAATAATTTTATCATGAAGAGTCGTCCAAGTAAAGAAGTCGATTTTAGGAAGACTTTTTGTCACCCATATGCTCGTCCAAAGGTCATTGTTATCATGGTTCGTTGCGTTGGAAAGAAGATGGTAGCCGACAGCTGTGGTATACTTCCCTGATCTGTTTCCCCAACCTCTGGAATCTTTGATATGGCTAGATGTGGGGGATTTACCTTTTAACATTTGAAGAAGATGTCTCTTTGCACCAGTCAAATGGAGAGGACAGGGGATATTCCAGTCCTTCCAAGAGTTGTCTTGGTTCCAAACCAATATATCCCAAATGGCGGTGATGTTAAGGTTGAGAAGATGGGATTTGAGTTCTTCTAGCTCACGAGACTGATCCATAGGGGGGTCGCCCATAATCAAATCCCCCCATATCTTGATTTGTTTTCCATTTTTGGGGATCCACGTTAACTTGGTCAGGAAGAAGGGGATGGCTCTAAGCAGTATGGGAAGAATTGCGAAACCTTTTCTGGTTGCAGGAGGGTGATCAAGGCATTGGAGGCACCTGTTTGAAAAGTACTTTTTCTAGAGGGCAGTTTTACACCATGAGGATTCTACTGAGATGATGTTCCAGAGCAGCTTAGCGCCCAGAGCAAGATTTTGGAGGGCTAGTTTTCGGATCTGTAGACCCCCATTTCTCCACGGTTTGGAGACTGTATCCCAGTTGACCAGATGGAGCTTGTTCTCATTTTGCTTTCCTCCCTTCCAGAGGAAGTTTTTGAGGAGAGACTCAATTCTGTTGAGGATGCCTTCAGGGGCCAATAGTATGAAGCTTTGATAGATTGGGATGCTGGAGAGAACTGACTTTATGAGAATGACTTTACCGGATGGGTTCAACCAGGTCGCTGCCCAAGTGTTGATCCTATTCTTGATTTTGTCAATAAGGGGAAGCTAGGAGGAAGCTTTCGAGGGGGTTTTAAAGATGGGGATCCCAAGGTATTTGAAGTCGGACCATTGGGGGGTCCCTTTTATGCCAAGGATATTGCTGATGTTGGTGAGGTCTCTGGGAGGGAAGTTCTAGGGATAAATATGGCTTTTGTTATAGTTTAAGAGGCTGCCTGAGGCTTCTTGGTACATGTCAAGCTCTCTTCTGAAGAGTCTTTCTGAGATCATGCTCACACCTCCAAGAAGGATTGTGTCATCAGCAAACTGGGCATGATTTACATTCTTGACTCCACGGGAAATACGAAGCCAAAGAAGCTCATTATTTTGTTGGCAACGATCAAGTTGGAAACTGAGGACAGAGGCTTGGATAACATAGAGCATGGGAGAGAGAGGGCATCATTGACATAGTCTGTGGGAGGCTTTGAAGAAGTTAGCAGCGTGTCCATTTACTAGAGGGGCAATCCATGGGGATTTGATACAGGCTTGGATCCATCGGACAAACCCGGGATCAAACCCAAAACGAAGCATGACCTGAAAGAGAAAGTCATAGTTTACTCTATCAAAGGCATTTGCAAGGTCAAGCTTGATAACCATACCTTTTTCCCAATGGGTGATGCTGGAGTGGATCGCCTCTTGAACCAGAATGATGTTATCTACATTTTTCCTTCCTTGAATGAAGCCTCCTTGATTTTCAGGAATGATGGAAGGTAGCACTTATTTAATCCTATTGGAAATGACCTTGGTGATGATTTTGTAGCCGATGTTGCAAAGAGAGATGGGCCTGAATCTATTGAAGGAAGTGGCCCCATTTTCTTTTGGAATAAGCACGAGGAAAGCTTAGTTAGTGCTCCGTCCAATCTTGTTATAGTTTTGAGATTTGTGGACCATTCTGACCAGATCTTTTTTTACTATCTTCTAGCAGGAATTGAGGAATCTGGCAATCAAACCATCTAGACCCGGTGCTTTATCAGGTTCCATGGACGCTAAGGCCTTTTTTATTTCTTTATTAGAGATGGGGGCAGTCAGCTTTCAGTTTTTGGATTGACTGATCCAAGAGGGAACATAATCAAGAATGGGGGAACCCATGAAGGGTCCTTCTTCAGAATAGACTTGTAGGAAGTGGTCATGTGCCGCCCTCTTGATTTCTTTGAATTCTTTGGTAGCTTGGCCATGGACCTGGACTTCTTTGACCGATTTGAAATTTTTTTGCCCCCCTGCATGTTTATGGAAGAATATTGTGTTCTGGTCTCTAGCTTTTAACCATAAACACCTAGATTTATGTCTTAGATTTTCTTCTTCTAACCTGCAGGCCTCGTGGAGGGATTGGTGTAAGGTAGCTTCTTTTTCCAGATTGGCGAGATCTGGGGGAAACTCTTCCAGGGAGAGTTGATGGTTTTCCAGATTGACTTGCACTTCCATCCGAGTTGCGGAGAGGGACGAGAGGGGAAAAAAGAAATTAAAATGTTATTCAAATAAAAATAATTTGTTAAATTAATAAATAAAAAATAAAAAAATTAACAAAGATTTATCAAATTTATTATATATATATCCCGTTTTAATTTAACTTTCTCTTTACTTAAAATAATAGAAAGATAATTCTTTACCTCCTACGTTTTTGTCAGTCTCAATTGACGTTGTTACTTCCACTCCACTCTTCGATATCATCGACTAATTCAATTCCGAATGATTAAAAATAAACGGAAAATTTGGTCACACCACACATTGATGACCAAGTTTGAAATAATGTTTTGGTTAGTCAGTGATGACCAAGTTTTAGGAGGACAGGTGCCGCTCTGATTTTCCTCATTCAGAGAAGCATCTTCCTTTGTTCACATTTCTTCAGCTTTACCTTTTATCGACGCTACATGCCCACTTCATGTGCATATCGTAATGCCCGCGAACCTTTGCTGAAAATAAAATAAGAATAAGTGGGTCGAGCAAAATTTTAGTTAATTGGTAGTATGGATATTTCATACATGTTGTATGTTGTATTTTATTTGGTACAAAATATTTTTTTTATAGATTTTTTAACAATTAGTTTTGAAATTATTGATCATAGGATTGATCATTTTGACCAATTGCTTGCAAAAAAATAAAGATTTGTTATATATTTATTTTTTAAATTAATTATAATAATTAAATAAATTATATTAAATATTAAATATTTAAAATAATTTATATTTACAAGATTTAAATAAGTGATATTAAATGTTTAAAAAGTTGTATTTAATATAAATGACAAGACAACATAATTTCTTTCTATATTATTTAGAAAAATGATAACAATAAAATATTGACAATATTGAGAAATAATAACCACAAAAGATTTGTAAAAGAGATGAGATAATAATAGCATGCCATAAACAAATTATTAAGAAAATCAAAGGGTCAATATTATTTATTTTAAAATTAAAAGTTTATAGAAAAATAAATTGAATATTTTGAACTTTAAGTTGAACCATTTGTTGGTTTCCACATGTATAATCTAAAGGAAGTAGTGATGATGGTGGGCCTTTATGTTTAGATATTGAAGATGGAAAGTTGATTTTAAATATTTGTAATGTGGTTTTGGTGGAAAATGTAATTATTATTTTTTTGAAAAAGAAAGAAATGCTTTTATTCTAAATACATTAAAGAGTAGTTAGTTCAATAAGTTTGAAAGGGAAGGAAAGTTTTTAATTCTAAAATTCTTAGGGAGTGGTTAGTCTAATTAGCTATACATAATGATAAACTTAAGTCTAGCATAAACACATTGAAATTCTAGTTTTATTGAATTACCAATAGATATAGTTAGATATAAAATGCAAGAACATAGTTAGATTTTGTAGAAATCCCATAACTAACATTTAATTCTCTTGTTTGCCTAGTGTTCACCATAATCATAGCCATGGGCCTTGTGGGATCCCTTGCCCATGTCAACCAAATGAACATATCCATGTATACATCATGTTGTTTATTTAGATGATTTTGAAAGCAACAAAAAATCTATTCTTATTTAAAGTCACAAAAATCTACTCTTATTTAACATCATTTTTTACATTTAGGGAAGAAGAGAATCAACATTATTGATGGATCTCAAGTATCAAAGAAACAACATTTGACTAAATTGATTTGAAACATTCATCACATGATGCATCATAAGTATTTTCTTCTTTCTTTGAGTTCATTTCCTTCCTTCTTAAATTTTGTGTACAATTTGTTATCCTAAATTCACAATACATTTATATTTTTTCCTCGTTTTTAATCGAGTAATAAGTTAAGAAGATTTGAGCATGAATGTTTTCACACTGTATCAAGATCGTGTTTGATCTTTTGCATTATCACTGTGTAGGGATTTAAACACGAGTTTCAAGTGGACACTCCACACATCTTCACCATTCGGTTGAAGTTATTAAGACTGTGTTACTTGCCTCTATGCTCAAAAGATTTTATGGAGCAATGATGGATATGGATAATGATAGTCCTCATTCCCAAGTTTAAATCTATAGTCATTCAAATATAAGACCATGTTTGATACATATGACTTGATTTATATTAATTAACTTTGAATTTCTGAACCTATTAAGATTACATAAATGTATATTCTTAGTTTTATTTTCACTAACAGATTCCATTCAACGTACATAATAAGTAATTGCTATATTTTAGACTTGATACTTGGATAGAAATGTTTTCTCATTATATGTAAGCCCCTTTTCGTAAGAAGCAATAAATAGGGTATTTATTTTCACAAAGCTCCTCTAGGCATTCACATGGCTCAAAGTGTTTTCACAATTATTGAAAAAAATTGACTTTGATGGAGATAACAACACAACCCCATTTTTACTAACACAATTAAGCACACATTGACAAGTTCTTAGTTATTTCAACAATGTGTTAAATATTTGTATTTCCATTTATTAATATTTATTAAACATGAGAGCTTTCTTTAATAAAATTAGTTATAGCCTAAATTTTCATATATATACATTTTTTCTTGTATCCTTTCCATTTTTACAGTTTTTTAGATTTTTATTAAACATATGATATTTATTTAATAAAACTAGTTATAGCCTTAATTTTCATATATACATTTTTTCCTATATCCTTTCCATTTTTTAAGTGTTTTTGGATTTGTTGTTTCTTAATTTTTTAATAAATATAATAGAAATATCATCAATAAGATGATATAGTTATTATTATTTTTATATCATTTTTTAACTTTAAGAAATTCCTCGAGTGAGACTACACCTTCTTCACAAGTGTTGTTGGATAGAATAAACCATGTCTAGGTCGATGTTTGGGGAATTTGCGGCGATGAGTCTCGACAGATATGTGGAGTGAACCCCCTCTGTCAACAAGAACCCTAACCACCTCCCTTCATATGATTCACAAGTTTATTATATATCAATCCATGAATATGTCTTGTAAATACATAAAGTATAATACACAAGGTGTCTTACTTTAAATATATTCTTATGATTATAAAAGATTTGATGATATTTAACCTCTACCTTTATAATGGTAACTTTATATTTATAATATAGAAATTAATCCATTATTTATTCATTTTTTACTTTAATATATATATGTTTACACCTTTTTTCAATTACAATATGTTTATTATAATTATTCATAATAATTATCCATTTATGAAATAAACATAATAATTCCCATCTTTACATCTATTTTCTTTTAAAACAACCTACTTATGGTTTTTAGATTATTAATATCCTTTCTTTTTATTACACAATCTTCTTCATCAAGGAAGGAATGTTTGACCATTTTAACCTTCATACATAGAAACCCATATATATATATATATTAAATGAGTAATGATATTTTGACATAACTATCATTCTCATGATAATATTTAACTGTGTCCCTTATAAGTTTGTATGGTCATAATTAATGGCTAACTTTATGTTAAAATATGAATGATAAGAACTCATGGTAATTAGCTAATCTAACTTATGATTGGTCTCAATTTAGGACAACATTTAAAGTTGTAGTTAGTGTTAAATACTTTACTCTTCTTCCAATGTTTGAGGCACTAAGATGACACATGTCATCGATTCATGGCTTCTCAACTAATTGACTCCCCCCTTAGTGTATTCATGCCCCCATCGTTTAGTTAAGTAAAGTCCTTCAATATCCTAAGTCTACTAATTTAAGTTACAACTTAGTAAATTCACAATCAATACTTATAATGCTTTATTGATGAGGCTATATAACCTGGATCTTCTCGCCAAGGACTTGTACACTATACCCTTTTACTTATATTTCTCTTAGAGAAGAATCAAGGTAACAGAGGGGATATTACAAAGTAAAATAGACTCACAAACTCCTTGAATTAATAATTTTATTCATTCATTATATTTAATTTTTTTCAACTTAAACTTTGCAAAAAAAGACAAAAACACATACAAAGATCTTATGATTTATTTGTTTAAAATGAGACAAACCAATAAAAACACAACTTGTTACCCATTAAAATAATTATCAAATGATTATTTTAAAGGTTAAATTTCATTCTTATATACAATTTAGTAAAATGTGAGCTAACAACTAGTAACAACTAAAGTTTAATATCATTTAAATGGAATACAATTTATAAATTGAACACCATTTAAATATAAAAGAATAAAAAAATCATGTAATACTCTTACTATTAAAAATCATGTCATTTCAAAATAGTCAAAATAAGCATCAAAATTTCAAAATTAATTTTGTGTTTTATTATTTTAATAACATTAATCATCGTTATACTAGAGTTGTAAGTGTGATTTAACAAGTTGAAATAGAAAAGGTTAAAAGAAAAATCGCTTTTCTAAGGGTTTTTGGCCTAGGGTTTCAGCTGCCCTGCGCAGTCGCCTGCAAGCAATGGATCCACCAGATCCAAATCCGTATGGGCGGCATTCCGCAGGATTGTGGCCTTTCTCAACCTCCAGCAAAGAACGCTCCCATGGATTCTTGCTTCGTCAATATAGCTGAAGTGCCAGAAGTTACCCTCTCTTCTCTAGCATCTAAATTCAAAGCATTTGCTCTACACGAAGGAGGGCTTATAGGCCTTTTCACGAGAATTTGTCCTTCCCCACACTCCATTGAAATTTGGCTGAACAAGAATTGGCATCCCTTTATTCAAGGAGAAGTACAACAAAACTTCTGCGGAAGAGGATTCTTCATTTTTTTGTTTGAGAAAAAACAAGACAGAGATCTAATCTTCAAGAAAGGCCCATATTTCATGGGTCCAAGAGGTATGTATCTCAATAAATGGGATCTATCCTTTGATCTAGAAAAGGATATCCCCTCTTTAGTTCCGGCGTGGGTAAAGTTGTTGCACCTTCCGCTGCATTGTTGGAATGATGAAGATCCAAAAACTATTGGAAACTCCTTAGGGAAATACATAGACAAATCAGAGCCGAAACGTCCAATGTTTTCTTGCGCCAGAACATGTGTGGAAGCAGATCTATAAAAAGGCCTACCGGAAGCAATAAATATCAACATGGAAGGATGGAAACATTTCCAAACTGTTGACTATGAGCAAATACCCTTCAAGTGCAAGGTTTGCTACAGATATGGGCACTTTGCAAAGTCCTGCAAAAAAAACACAATTAGAAGAGGGAGAGATTCCTAGAGAGGAATGGAATGAAGTTAGTTGGAAAAAAAGAAACAAATCAAACACAAGCCAAGCGAACTCTTTGGAAAAAAAGAAGAAAGATTCAGATAACAGCTTCCAAGTTTTGGAATTAGAGGCCCAAGATCAACCAAAAATTATAACATCAGATAAATAAGAGAACCTTCAGGAGAACAAAGGAAATGAGCCATTTTTGGAAGAGATTGGGAAAACTATGATTCAACATTTCCAACACAACCGTTTGTTGAAGTAAGGATAGAGACTTCCTAGAATTCAGGCTCTGTCACGAGATCTAGAGCTAAGGCTCAGATGGAGGATACCTCAAAAAGTAAAGAAGAAGAAATAGCACCATTAATCAAGAAAGGAACAAAACCGAATAAATATCACATTGAGCAAGAGACATCAAGGGAGAAGGCGACGAGAAAGCAGTCGAATCTAGATCATCTGGTCAAATCCTACTTACCTGACAAGCAAATAGCAGAACAACCAGATAGAAAAAGTATAGAGTGGCTCCTCTATCAATAAAAAAATAATGAAGCTAGTCTCCTGGAATTGTCGAGGACTAGGAGGACAACAAAACGTTGAATCAATTAAGAGATTCAAATTTACAGAAAGGATAACCATCCTCACAATCCAGGAACTAAAATGCAAGAGGTTGATAGTTTGTCCATTTAAAAAAAAATGGAAGAACAGAGCAAGGAAAGCAGTTAGTGCAAAAGGATCCTTAGGTGGTCTACTAACCTGGTGGGATACAACTCTCTTTAAGTTTATCTCAGCAGTCAAAAATAGGCACTGGATTTTTGTTGAACTAGAAAATATTGAGAGTCAATAGAATATGTGGATAGGGAATATTCATAGACCTATAGTACATGGAGCAAAGGAAGAATTTTGGATGCAACTAGAAATGCAGAGGTATGGGAAGATGCACCTCCCGTGCATAATAGCTAGATATTTTAATGTGACCATCTCCCTTGAGGAAGAGAAACGAGGATCAAAATCAAGGGATCCATTTGGGGAAATATTAGAAGATGTAATAGCATTTGGAGATTCGTCGATATTAAGCAAAATAAAGGCAAATGCACCTAGAATAACAAGCGTTCAGGACCAAGACATATAGCGGCAAGGCTAGATCTAATACTGGTAAGTTCATCCTTTTTAGAAAAGCTCCTCCTGCCGATCACAAGACTTTTAATCTCTGTTGTTTCGGATCACAATCCAATCATGTTTTCCCTGGAGCCAATTGGAAACCTGGGTCCTCAGCCCTTTAATTTTTCCCCTATCTGGTTATTTGAGCCAAGTTTTTATGAAATTGTTTCTCAAGCTTGGCACATGTTTTTTCAAGGTTCTCCAGGCTACATCTAGGAACATAAATTAAAAAACATTAAAAGGGAACTAAAAGCTTGGCTAGCTGGTCGGTGTCATCCCGGAAAGGAAAAATACACCTTGCTCAAGAGTTTGGAATAAATTTAGGAGGAAATGGAAAAGAAACTTAGTAACCAAAGAAATATTGTTAAGGGAAAGAGAAATTGATTAGAAAATATCAGCCATCCACAGAAAGGAAGAAACCAAAATCAGATTAAAATCAAGGTGTCTATGGTTGAAAGACGGAGATCATAACTCTAACTTCTTTCACTATCAGTGTAAAGAACATAATACGAGGAACACCATCAAGGAACTTACTAAAGAAAATGGAGATAAGATAAGTGAACCTGAGATAATAAAAAAGGAGGTAAAAGAGCACTTTCAAGAACTCTGTACAATTGAAGGCCTCATCTCTAAAGATGATATGATTTCACTTAGTGGAGAAATTCCTCAGCTGATCTAAGGAAATCGTGAAGATCTCATTCATCCTATTACCTTTGAAGAATTTTGGAGAGAAGTATGGCATTTGCACCCAAAAAAGGCACCGGGCCTGGATGGCTTCCCGATTAGTTTCTACAGAAGTTGTTGGAACATCATAAAAAAGATCTTGTCAAAATGATAATATGGACACAATCTTGTGATCGGATTGGGGTCTCCATGAATTCAAATTTTCTGGATCTAATCCCCAAAGAGCATAATACATCCTCCATTAAAAGGTTAAGACCAATCTCCTTGTGCAACTCTTCCTTTAAAATACTCTCCAAAGTAATTTCCAACAAACCAAAGAAGGCAATATCGCATATCATATCTGAAAATCAAGGAGGCTTTATAGTTGGAAGACATATTTATGACAATATTCGAATGGTACAAGAAGTGATTCAATCAATTCAATATTGCAAGGAAGCAAGTATGACCATCAAACTATATCTCGTAGATGCTTATGATAGAATAAGGAATTTGTATATTTATCAAGTCATGCAAAATTACAGATTTCCTGAAGCTTTTATTCAGTGGATCAAGGATTGCATTAGCAAGCCCTAGATCACTACTCTTATAAATGGTTACCCTGCCCCTTTTTTCCAAGCCCAAAGGGGAACGGGGAAAGGTTTCCCAATGTCTCCTTTCCACTAAATTCTTGTAGCAGACTCTCTTAGCAGAAGACTTACTAGACTCGGAAATGAAGGGAGCATACCGGGTATCAGCATAGCAAGGGGGGTTCAATCAATCAATTATGCCCAGTTTGCATATGACACTATTCTTCCAGGCATCGCTTCAACCCAAATCGCAAGGCATTTTAAAATCACCCTAGATATTTTCCTAAAAGTTTCAGGAAGTCAAATCAATGTCAATAAGTCCTAGTTGTATGGGTGGAACAATAGTCCCAATTCTCTTCAAGAACTTTCAAGCATCCTTGGAATATAGGTGAATCTACAATGGACCTCCTTCATATACCTGGGAGTCCCTATAGTCAACAAGAAAAGCACCATCGCATTTTGGAGGCCCTTAATCCAAAAACTAAAAAAGAAAATCCAGACCTGAAGAAAAACTTAGCTTAATCTAGCAGGAAAGGTGGTCCTAATAAAGTCCACTCTTTCCTCCTACCCAATATTCTCTTGTGCAATCTTCATCACCCCAAAAGCACACATCAACACCTTCAACATGGAAATTAGGAAGTTCTTATGGCAAGGAGGGAGGACTCAGGGGAGAAAGTTCAATCTGGTAAAATGGGAAGCAATATTAGAGGAGAAAAGCAATGGAGGACTTGGAATTAGGGATCTAGGGAGAATGAATAAATAATTGTGGGGGGAATTGGTTTGGAGAATGATCTTAGGGGGAAAGTATTGGTGGATAGAGGAAAAAAGGAAAAAATCCATAAAAAGGAAAAAGTTAAAACTTCTAGATCTCCCTTGGGTGGGTAAAGGAACCACCATATGGAACCAAAGTAAAAATTCTGTTGGTCTAATCAAAGACAAAAATATAATAGATTCCTAGGAATGGCAGCAAAATCAACATTTGGACGAATTCCATCCTGGGAAGACCTCTCCTTGAAACAAAAGTTGAGATTCATCCTCTTCGTATGTGGCTAGAAGACCTTGGCTATAAGTCTCTAAAAGATTTTTCCACCTGGGGTTCCAGGGGTGATTCGAAAGGATGGAAGTATTTAAATCCTCCTCCCCATCTCTACTTATTGTATGGCACCTTCTCATGTTTTGTCCATGGAATCACCCCTCTCAGCCTCAGACCAAAAGATATGAGAGGGTGGGGAAAAATCGGTACTTACTCAATCAAAGAGGGATATCAGTCATTGCAAAACATCGTGAATGGTTTCCAGCAAAGAATTTGGGGGAATATTTGGGACTGAAACTGCATCCCAAAGATCAATGCGTTCTTCTGGTTCCTGGTGAAAAATAAGCTTTTAACAATCGAGAACCTCAGAAAACGTGGCATTCATGGGCCTTCAAGATGTAACCTTTTTCAAGAGCAGGGAGAATCATCCTTACACTTTTTCCTGGAGCGCTCTTTCACTATTCAGGTGTGGAAACTCTTCCTCGGCACTACAGGTTAGAATTGCATCCTCCCAGGGACAATATCCACTATGGTTTCTAGCTGGAAAGCATGTTACCCAGGGAAAATATGGAAGAAGAAGACCATCGAAAAAATCTGGAACACTACCCTCAAAAATGTTTGCTGGAAAATATGGATTACCAAGAATAGACTTGTTTTTTACAACAAAAAAGAAGACCCTTAACGTGCCTCCTTTAAAGAAACCAACATGATCAGCGAAAAGTTGATCACTATGCAGGTGAATCTCCCCACTACTGAGAAACTCAATGCAAAAGACCTCGAATGGTGTAAATATTTTCTGCCTCAAAACACGCTTCAAACCAATGTCGGGAAGGCTCTCTATCCCTGGGAAATTTGAAAAAATTCAGAAGAATTCTCCTAGTGGAGGGCAAGATTAAATTCTTATACCCTTTTTTTCCGATGGGGCCGCGAAAGGAAATCCTGGGGAAGCATGTGTGGGTGGGATCATCTTCGACCCCAGAGAAAAAATTGCATTTTCCTATGCCTGGGGACTTGGTCGAAAAACCAACAACGAAGCAGAATGGCTAGCTCTTTACTACTGAATGAACCTATTAAGGCAACTCAATATCACCAAAATCATTGTTCTTGGGGATTCGAAGCAAGTAATCCATAAAATGAATAATGGAAACATCAGAGGCATGGTAAAAATTAAAAGAATCTATGAGCGCATTCAACAGGTTTCTAGAGAAGTCCAAGCTTCCTATATCCACATCCTCTGAGGCAACAACTCAGAGGTGGATAAACAGGAAAATCAAGGAACCAAGTTAAGAATTGGATCAACCAAGGTGAAAGGAATTTTATCTAACTATTTTTATGTTCCCTAAGTCATTTTGTTTCGCTAATCGACTCCAAGGGTGGTCTTCTAGCAGTAGACCAATCCCCAATCCCACGATGAGTATGAAGAACAAAGGAAAAGTGGTTGGAGTTCCTCCTATCGATGTTGTTAGCCAGAGACTCTCCTCCTCCCAGCAATCTACTAGTTGGCAGACAACATGGTTGTCAGCCCCCACCTGTCATCACTCAACCCATTTGATGGATTTAAATGAGCCTTCCTCCCTCTTCAATTGGAAAGGAAGGATCGCATGAGCCATGGAAGCCCTCAAAAATCAGAATCCATCTTCTTCCTTGGTTCATTCCTCCCTGCGATTTTGTGAAGCGAGTGCTCCTATTTGGGAAAAGAATGCTCATGTCTATGAATAAAAGGCTCCCGTTCATGAAGACCCTGGAATAACTACATGCATAGTTTCTCTTTTCTGTGAAGAGAAGGCTCCTATTCGTGAAGTGAATTCTCTTGTATGTGAAGAAAAGGTTTCTGTTTGTGAAGACCTTAGCGTAGTTGCAAGCAGAGCCAAGACTGGTTCTATTCTCTCCACCGTTAGCAGATTGAAGAACGATGTTGGGACAACATTTGGTCCTTTGGAGAATAGGTTGGAGATTCATCTATCCATTGAAGGCTCTTTCTCCCGTCTCCTGGACTCGATGAGTATCTCAGGCCTCGAGTGCTTACACCAGTCAGAATTTCCAGCTCTCTAGGATGAAATGGAAAATAAAGGTGCTACTTTGGAAGATATCCAAAACTCCTCAAGGATATCAAGAAAAAATGAGATGGTTAAATGATATAATCAACAAAAGCAGGGAAGAAAGCACTAGAACAATGGCAATGGACTGGATGGTTTAACAGATTGAAAACTAAGACACCCGAATAGAAGATAACCACCGCGACCTGTATGAGATAATGGGCAATATTGGCTACATGAAGGATGACCTGAAAAAATTGGTAAATATAATCTAGGATAGCTTCATCCAAGACAACCAGAACATATCCCAAGCAATGGAGGAAGCCTCCATGGAGCGTCCTCTCAAAGAACAAAAAGGAAAGCAAAAGGATCAAGTCTATTCTCATTGGTATTTCATGTTTTTGTTCAATTATACCCCTTGAGGGGATTTAGAAGTTTCACTAGGCATAGAAGCAAGCTCAAGACATTATCAGCATGAATACTTCTATCATTTTGGATTTTCCAGAACTTTGCAGGTCTCGGACCTCCTCTTTTTGTAAGCCTAGCTGCCCACAACTTTTTTATTAATACAATATTTTCATGGTTGCTGTTAAAAAAAAAGTGTGCTTT
This sequence comes from Pseudotsuga menziesii, assembly GCA_001517045.1. Taxonomy (NCBI): domain Eukaryota; kingdom Viridiplantae; phylum Streptophyta; class Pinopsida; order Pinales; family Pinaceae; genus Pseudotsuga; species Pseudotsuga menziesii. The sequence goes on from LPNX010987332.1 coordinate 53,021, forward strand.
ACAAGAACATAAAAATAATTCATTGAGTTAATAGAAAAGAATTGAAAAAAAAATACAATTCTGTCAAATTTAATGCATGTGTATTTTTACATTTTCTTAATAAAAATATAAAATTTCCGTATCTTGATTTAACTCTTGCTTCTCTTTTATTTTTTAATCTTCTATCTAAATGCCATCCACCCTTCATGACATTGATTGATTTGAATCCAAAAGATAAAAATAAATGGAAATTTTGGTCAATCTACATATTCCAAACCACTTCACTGGTTTGGAATAATCTTTTTGTTAACCAGTGATGACCAAGTTTGAGGCAGATAGGTGCCGCACTAATCTTTGGTTAACCAGTGATGACTAAGTTTGATGCAGACAAGCATGACCAAGTTTGATGCAGACAAGCGTCGTTTTGCAATTGCAGGGAAAAAACCTCAACTGGGTTCCGTGATTTGGTTGGCTATACGAATGGCGGGGTAGAGCTAGGTTATACAAAATTCCCCACAAAAAATTGGAGGTTTTGACTGGAGTGTTAGGAAGAACCGGATTGTGCAGGAATTCCCCAGAAAACACGGTCTGCAGGAGGTTGAGTCAATGCTGAGTTTTTCACGTTCATAAGCTCTAAGGAAGAGGAAGAAAATGAAAAAATTAGAGGGCAAGGTTTTAACTTGAACTTGGCTCCTGGTGATGGGCTTGCTTTCAGGTTAGGCCTGCCACTGACTCCGGAGCATGATAGAATGCAAGAGGTCTCTGTAGCTTCTCACAATAATTTGGACTGGAATATTATGAGAGAAGAAGTATCAGGGAAGGATTTGGGCAACCATTGGTGGGATTCTGAAGTTGGTAAAGATCATGCTAATTCTTCGATTGGGAGACAATACAACAATTCTTCTAGGCTCTCTGCAAACAATTAAAGTGTATCAAATAGCAACTCCACTAAACGTAATATCCTAGAAACATTGCTAAAATTAAAATTAAACTACTATCTAAAATTAAAGCAAGTTCAACTAAAATTTAGTGTTGGTTTGTTGAACTCCATGTGCGTTTCTTTTTTGCAATTCAGGTATAATCTTTGATTTCAATAGCATACTTGTAGTCTCAAAAATTTCTTTCTTGCATTTGTTCGTCTAATTTTTCCTTCACAGCGTCTAAAATCTCGATCCCATTTTCTGCTCATCGATCTAGTGAAGCCTTCTTTTTGACCCAAAAAAACCATTTTCCCTCTGCTATTACGACAAGGATATGGTCAAAGTCTAATGGAATCGACGCTTATCCAGGGGTGATCTGGACCTATTAATAGGTTATAGACCCGGAATAATAAGGCCTCGGAAAGAATATTTTTAGCCTATTAATAGGTTATATACCCGGAATAATAAGGCATTGGAAAAAACTATATTGTCCGTTAGAATCAATGATAATAAGACATTAAAAAAGTCATGCCAAACTGAAAATTTGGATAATCAATGAAAATACATACATAAAGAAAATTACTAGCCATAGCCACCACCATTAACATACATACATACAAAATTACTAACTATAGCCACCACCATTAACATACATCTTTTGAAAGACTTACAAACTTTAATTATTATTCATTTGTTATATTTATTTCTTCTTTTGAAAAATTAACATGTACTTACAAACTCTAATTATTATTTATTTATTATATTTATTTCTTTCCAACTTATTATTAATTCATTATTGACCCAGAGGCGCTCTCCCTCATGTAAATGTAGGCTATAAATATTATATCTGACTATGAAGAAGATGTTGTAACATTAGTAAAGTTACTCATGTAAAGGCCGAAGGTCGGCTATAAATATTTACTTTTTACCTATTAAATATTTATTATTAGCTATGACGTGCACAAGCCTCATGTAAAGTTGTAATGTCTGCTATAAATAATAAATAATAAAAAAATAAAATTAAAATTACAAGATTCCGAATTGACATATTTATCTGTATATACCTATTCCGATTTCATCCAAAATCCCTTCGATGAGTGGAATCTCCAATCAAAGTAATTTCATGAAAACTTCCTTTGATACCCATTGGATTGGATGAGTGGAATCTCCAATCAATGTAATCTCCGCTGAGCTGCTACAAACTTCCAAACTCCCAACAGAAAAGCCATTTCAAATCAACTACGAAACCACCCTGCATGTCCAACTAGCTCAAAACCTAATATAGAGCGGTATTCATGTTATTATGATAACAAAGATTGAACGTTTCTTGAAGTAGATATCTAGGATACAAGGGAGGTCACACATATGCACATTGGTTCCAAATGGGAGTTCAATCATTACCTCTTTATATATATATCCGATTGTTAACGATAAGGCCTTAAAGCATTTCTAGAAGGGTTTAAACCAATCAGTTTATTTCAGTAAAGCCTGTGAAAAGATTGCTGAAGCCATTAATGTTTGCTCACTCGGTCAGTATCATATGTGTCCAAAATGGATTTAGAGACTGGAAAATCTACAAATTTGGGAAACGATTCTTCAAACGCGTTGGTGAAAGAGAAGCTGCAATGGCTTCAACCTATTCAAAGGGTTCAGTCTATTGTTGAAAGTGCATTTATAAAACCAGTCTATTGCTAAAAGTGGAATTAAAACATTACCAAGAGTTTTACCAAATTTTCCATTTTACCTAAGTGGACAACCTAACAGTGGTATTAGAGCTGCGCTAAAGTTCTTAGGGCCTATACAATATTACTCGGTGAATATTTCTATTGCTGAGCAGTTTTGTGATTATTTCTCTTCTCCTACCGTTTGCTCTAGCCTACCAAAATCTCTGTGATCCATTTGGTAAGCATCGTTGATATTCTGTTATTTCTCTCCCTATATTTTCCTGAAGGTGGAATTCGAAAATCTTCTTCAATTGTTACGTGAAGATGTTTTATGAGTGGATGTTGTGTGTGAATATTCTCAGAATGTGACCTATGTCGACTTGCATTTGCATATACATCTTTTGTTATTGTTTCTCTTACGGTAAAACTATGCAAAAATAGCCATTCCACCATTTTCCCTAGAGATAGAAGATGGGCTGAATAGTGGTCACTGACTAAGAAGGAAGGAATCCACTCCGCTGCTCTCAAACTCGCTGGGACATTTGTGGTCTCTATCCCTATATCGAATTGTTGCATTCTGAGTCATGGTTTGAAATTCTCATATTTTTTATATCTGTAGGATGGATGGCGCAGCTTGGTTGTGCCAGTGATTTGATTGTGTATTGGTCATATTCAACATGACAACATTGAATTGAGACTCGTGTGATATGTTTTAATAAATTGTTGCTTTGTATTAACCTTGATCTGTGGTATTGATATCAAAACTATACCAATTTTGAGCTGGAGTTGCCTCTTTCATTATTTAAAAGGAAAAATAAAAAGGGGTGGGAGAGGGTTTACTTATGACTCTGGGAGTTTTTTTTCTTTTAGAAAATTGTTTACTTTGCTGTATTCTAATTGAGAAAAGGATCTCTTTCAAACTATATGGATTATGTTTTTAAATAGCATCATCGAAATTGATAAAAGTATGCATTTTCATAAAATTTATAGTACAAACTCCACCTGGTAGAGATTATGGAAGAAAATTACCTCCATGGTTGTGTAAGTTTGAATAGTGACTTATCCCAATTTTCTCTACTAAATATTGGATTTCGCCATTCTACAGCCTATGCAACCTCCCACTTTTTGGAGCAACTTGAAATGTGTGATAGTCAATTGGGATTATCATGGATAAGAAGTTAAATCGCGAGGGATCAAATCTAAGGTGCAAACCTCTTCAACTTCCCAAACATCGACCCCGACCCGGACAGGGTTTACTTTATCCAACAACACTTGTGAAGAAGGTGTAGTCTCACCCAAGGAATTTCTTAAAGTTAAAAAATGATATAAAAATAATAATAACTATATCATGTTATTGATGATATTTCTATTACATTTATTAAAAAATTAAGAAACAAGAAATAAAAAAAAACTTAAAAAATGGAAAGGATATAGGAAAAAATTGTATATATGAAAATTAAGGCTATAACTAGTTTTATTAAAGAAATATCATATGTTTAATAAAAATCTAAAAAACTTTAAAAATGGAAAGGATACAAGAAAAAATGTATATATGAAAATTAAGGCTATAACTAATTTTATTAAAGAAATCTCTCATGTTTAATAAATATCAATAAATGGAAATACAAATATTTAACATATTGTTGAAATAACTAAGAGCTTGTCAATGTGTGCTTAATTGTGTTAATAAAAATGGGGTTGTGTTGTTATCTCCATCAAAGTTCAATTTTTTCAATAATTGTGAAAACACTTTGAGCCATGTGAATGCCTAGAGGAAGTTTGTGAAAATAAATACCCTATTTATTGCTTCTAACTAAAAGGGGCTTACATATAATGACAAAACATTTCTATCCAAGTATCAAGTCTAAAATATAGCAATTACTTATTATGTAAGTTGAATGGAATCTTTTAGTGAAAATAAAACTAAGAATATACATTTATGTAATCTTAATAGGTTCAGAAAGTCAAAGTTAATTAATATAAATCAAGTCATATGTATCAAATATGGTCTTATATTTGAATGACTATAGATTTAAACTTGGGAATGAGGACTATCATTATCCATATCCATCATTGCTCCATAAAATCTTTTGAGCATAGAGGCAAGTAACATACTCTTAACAACTTCAACTGAATGATGAAGATGTGTGGAGTGTCCACTTGAAACTCGTGTTTAAATCCCTGCACAGTGATAATGCAAAAGATCAAACACGATATAAAAGTATTGTGAATTTAGGATAACAAATTGTAGACAAAATTTAAGAAGGAAGGAAATGAACCCAAAGAAAGAAGAAAATACTTATGATGCATCATGTGATGAATGTTTCAAATCAATTTAGTCAAATGTTGTTCCTTTAATACTTGAGATCCATCAATAATGTCGATTCTCTTCTTCCCTAAATGTAAAAAATGATGTTAAATAAGAGTAGATATTTGTGACTTTAAATAAGAATAGATTTTTTGTTGCTTTCAAAATCATCTAAATAAACACCAGGATGTATACATGGATATGTTCACTTGGTTGACATGGGCAAGGGATCCCATAGGGCCCATGGCTATGATTATGGTGAACACTAGGCAAACGAGAGAATTAAATGTTAGTTATGGGATTTCTACAAAATCTAACTATGTTCTTGCATTTTATATCTAACTATATCTATTGGTAATTCAATAAAACTAAAATTTCAATGTGTTTATGCTAGACTTAAGTTTATCATTATGTATAGCTAATTAGACTAACCACTCCCTAAGATTTTTAGAATTAAAAACTTTCCTTCCCTTTCAAACTTATTGAACTAACTACTCTTTAATGTATTTAGAATAAAAGCATTTCTTTCTTTTTCAAAAAAATAATAATTACATTTTCCACCAAAACCACATCACAATATTTAAAATCAACTTTCCATCTTCAATATCTAAACATAAAGGCCCACCATCATGACTAATTCTTTTAGATTATACATGTGGAAACCAACAAATGGTTTAACTTAAAGTTCAAAATATTCAATTTATTTTTCTATAAACTTTTAATTTTAAAATAAATAATATTGACCCTTTGATTTTCTTAATAATTTGTTTATGGCATGCTATTATTATCCCATCTCTTTTACAAATCTTTTGTAGTTATTATTTCTCAATATTGTCAATATTTTATTGTTATCATTTTTCTTAATAATATAGAAAGAAATTATGTTCCCTTGTCATTTATATTAAATACAACTTTTTAAACATTTAATATCACTTATTTAAATCTTGTAATTAATTTTGTAAATATAATTTATTTTAAATATTTAATATTTAATATAATTTATTTAATTATTATAATTAATTTAAAAAATAAATATATAATAAATCTTTATTTTTTTGCAAGCAATTGGTCAAAATGATCAATCCTATGATCAATAATTTCAAAACTAATTGTTAAAAAATCTATAAAAAAATATTTTGTACCAAATAAAATACAACATGTATGAAATATCCATACTACCAATTAACTAAAATTTTGCTCGACCCACTTATTCTTATTTTATTTTCAGCAAAGGTTCGCGGGCATTACGATATGCACATGAAGTGGGCATGTAGCGTCTGTAAAAGGTAAAGCTGAAGAAATGTAAACAAAGGAAAATTTTTCTCTGAATGAGGAAAATCAGAGCGGCACCTGTCCTCCTAAAACTTGGTCATCACTGACTAACCAAAACATTATTCCAAACTTGGTCATCAATGTGTGGTGTGACCAAATTTTCTGTTTATTTTTAATCATTCAGAATCGAATTAGTCGATGATATCGAAGAGTGGAGTGGAAGTAACAACGTCAATTGAGACTGACAAAAACGTAGGAGAAAGAATTATCTTTCTATTATTTTAAGTAAAGAGAAAGTTAAATTAAAACGGGATATATATATATATATAGATAGATATATATTTGATAAATCTTTGTTCATTTTTTTATTTTTTATTTATTAATTTAACAAATTATTTTTATTTGAATAACATTTTAATTTCTTTTTTCCCCTCTCATCCCTCTCCGCAACTTGGATGGAAGTGCAAGTCAATCTGGAAAACCATCAACTCTCCCTGGAAGAGTTTCCCCTAGATCTCGCCAATCTAGAAAAAGAAGCTACCTTACACCAATCCCTCCACGAGGCCTGTAGGTTAGAAGAAGAAAATCTCAAACATAAATCTAGGTGTTTATGGTTAAAAGCTGGAGACCAGAACACAAGATTCTTCCATAAACATGCAGGGGTACGAAAAAATTTCAAATCGGTCAAAGAAGTCCAGGTCCATGGCCAAGCTACCAAAGAATTCTAAGAAATCAAGAGAGCGGCACATGACCACTTCCTACAAGTCTATTCTAAAGAAGGCCCCTTCATGGGTTCCCCCATTCTTGATTATGTTCCCTCTCGGATCAGTCAATCCAAAAACTGAAAGCTGACTGCCCCCATCTCTAATAAAGAAATAAAAAAGGCCTTAGCGTCCATGGAACCCGATAAAGCACTGGGTCTTGATGGTTTGATTGCCAGATTCCTCAATTCCTGCTAGAAGATAGTAAAAAAAGATCTGGTCAGAATGGTCCACAAATCTCAAAACTGTAACAAGATTGGAGGGAGCACTAACTTAGCTTTCCTTGTGCTTATTCCAAAAGAAAAGGGAGCCACTTCCTTCGACAGATTCAGGCCCATCTCTCTTTGCAACATCGGCTACAAAATCATCACCAAGGTCATTGCCAACAGGATTAAAGAAGTGCTACCTTCCATCATTCCTGAAAATCAAGGAGGCTTCATTCAAGGAAGGAAAAATGCAGATAACATCATTCTGGTTCAAGAGGTGATCCTCTCCAGCATCACCCATCGAGAAAAAGGTATGGTTATCAAGCTTGACCTTGCAAATGCCTTTGATAGAGTAAACTATGAATTTCTCTTTCAGGTCATGCTTCGTTTTGGGTTTGATCTTGGGTTTGTCCGATGGATCCAAGCCTATATAAAATCCCCGTGGATTGCCTTGCTGGTAAATGGACGCGCTGCTAACTTCTTCAAAGCCTCCCGTGGACTATGTCAAGGCTTCCCTCTCTCTCCCATGCTCTATGTTATCCAAGCCTCTGTCCTTAGTTTCCAACTTGATCGTTGCCAACAAAATAATGAGCTTCTTTGGCTTCGTATTTCCCGTGGAGTCAAGAATGTAAATCATGCCCAGTTTACTGATGACACGATCCTGCTTGGAGGTGTGAGCACGATCTCGGAAAGACTCTTCAAAAGAGAGCTTGACATGTACCAAGAAGCCTTAGGCAGCCTCTTAAACTATAACAAAAGCCATATTTATCCCTAGAACTACTCTCCCAGATACCTCGCCAATGTCAGCAATATCCTTGGCATAAAAGGGACCCCCAATGGTCCATCTTCAAATACCTTGGGGTCCCCATCTTTAAAACCGCCCCGAAAGCTTCCTCCTAGCTTCCCCTTATTGACAAAATCAAGAACAAGATCAACACTTGGGTAGCGACCTGGTTGAACCCATCCGGTAAAGTCATTCTCATCAATTCAGTTCTCTCTAGCATCCCAATCTATCAAATCTCCATACTATTGGCCCCTAAAGGCATCCTCAACAGAATTGAGTCTCTCCTCAAAAAATTCCTGTGGAAGGGAGGAAAGCAAAATGAGAACAAGCTCCATCTGGTCAACTGGGAGATAGTCTCCAAACCATGGAGAAATGGGGGGCTACAGATCCAAAAACTAGCCCTCCAAAATCTTGCACTGGGCGCTAAGCTGCTCTAGAACATCATCTCAAGCAAATCGTCGTGGTGTAAAACTTCCCTCTAGAAAAAGTACTTTTCAAACAGGCACCTCCGATTCCTTGATCACCCTCCTGCAACTAGAAAAGGTTTCGCAATTCTTCCCATCCTACTTAGAGCCATCCCCTTCTTCCTAACCAAGTTAACATGGATCCCCAGGAATGGAAAACAAATCAAGATATGGGGGGATTTTATTATGGGTGACCCCCCTCTGGATCAGTCTTCTGAGCTGGAAGAACTCAAATCCCATTTGCTCAACCTTAACATCACCGCCATTTGGGATATATCGGTTTGGAACCAAGACAGCTCCTGGAAGGACTGGAATATCCCCTGTCCTCTCCATTTGACTGGTGCAAATAGACAGCTTCTCCAAATGTTAAAAGGTAAATCCCCCACAGCCATCCATATCAAAGATTCCAGATGTTGGGGAAACAGATCAGGCAAGTATACCATAGCTGCCGGCTACCATCTTCTTGCCAACGCAATGAACCATGATAACAATGACCTTTGGAAGAGCATCTGGGCGACAAAAATTCTTCCTAAAATTGAATTCTTTACTTGGACAACTCTTCATGATAAAATTCTTACAAGGGCTAATCTCTAGAGAAAAGGGTGGGAAGGTCCCATACGTTGCCCTTCTGCCTCTCCCATGAAGAAAACACAGAGCACATTCTTATCTCTTGTGATTATGCCCAAAGTGTCTAGAAAATGTCTCTGCCTATGCAAGTGGAACTCTCGGATGGAAACCCTCAGATCCTGTTTCTCCGCTGGGCCTCAAAAGCTCCCTTCAGTCTCAAGTCAAAAAGCGCCAAAGCAAGCTGGATGGCACTCCCCAAGATCGTCGTCTGGAAAATCTGGTTGGAAATAAATTCTCGCATCTTCAGGGAGAAATATGAAAGGGCTGACCAAGTGGCAGCCAAAATCCTCGGTCTGCTGGGAGAATGCCTCTCTCAAATTTGGAAGGCGCCTTGTGCCAACCTAGTCTCGAACGCTTGGCTAAGTTTAAGTTGGAAGAAATAAATACCAGCGTAGATCCAAATCCTAGGCTCTAGGAAGTGTCTAGAGGGATCAAATCTCTGGAGTTGCAAACCTCTCCTCAAATAGCTATTTGCGTACAATATCTCTTGAAGAGGTTTGCACCTTAGATTTGATCCCTCGCGATTTAACTTCTTGTCCATGATAATCCCAATTGACTATCACACATTTCAAGTTGCTCCAAAAAGTGGGAGGTTGCATAGGTTGTAGAATGGTGAAATCCAATATTTAGTAGAGAAAATTGGGATAAGTCACTATTCAAACTAACACAACCATGGAGGTAATTTTCTTCCATAATCTCTACCAGGTGGCGTTTGTACTATAAATTTTATGAAAATGCATACTTTTATCAATTTTGATGATGCTATTTAAAAACATAATCCATACAGTTTGAAAGAGATCCTTTTCTCAATTAGAATACAACAAAGTAAACAATTTTCTAAAGAAAAAAAAACTCCCAGAGTCATAAGTAAACCCTCCAATCTTCTTCATGTATGCCCTAGTGTGTCTTCTCATATCATTAACAACCTCATTGTCCACAGAATACAAATGTTCTCTACCTTTCTCTTCCGGAATTGAATCGGGAAACAAACTACCTTCTGAACTGTTACCGGTGGAATAATCTCAGGAAAATGGGTTTTCTTGGCCAGCCGTGCACTGGCGGCCCTCCTTCTAGTGCTAGATACTGTTGAGGCCTGGAAATTCGTAGGCAACAACAGCAAGGGATTCTCCCCAGTCAACGTTCCCAACTAGCCCGTGACTGTTTGATGTAGGGAATCCGTCCAATTTGCGGTCCAGCTACCGTAGGTCAAGTAACAAAAATAAAAGGTTTTACTAGTTGCGGCCCGGTCCACCATATATATTTTTCTAATTTTTTTACTTTAAGTATGATATGCACGTGCCTACCTAAGATGCAGATTGATTAAGGATGCAAGGAGTGGTCACAATGTGATGCGCAGGTTCTTACCTCTCGTCTTAGACTCTCTTGCATCTCAATCACACACAACTAGAAAATACATACTAACTAAGCTGTCCCTAGAGAGAAAAATATTAATTCATGAGTAATGTAATACCGTTCACATGTTATGGTAAATCACAGGTAGCTATTCTTAGAACCAAACACACAAACATGAACAAAGATATACACGATAAGATAGCTCATCAACAGTTAAAACCTCCATTACTCATAGTGGAAATTATCACAGAATATACCAGAGAACATTCAAATAAGAACATAGGTTCAGAAAGTTAGAACGCTCTCACAGTTAATGAAACACAGTCGAAAACGAAATAGTTCCCCTTCAACATTGTTCATTTTATCACATTTGAACATTCCACACAACACCTTCTCCAACAAGAAAAATTTGCAATTTCTTATTGTAAAATGAAGTAGTTCCTCTTACAAACAATAGCTTAGAAGTTTTTCCAGGGAAAAAGCCCTTATTCCATCTAACTTTCCTATCTTTATACAACCAGCATAGATCCAAATCCTAGGCTCTATCAAGCGCCAAGAGGGATCAAATCTTTGTAGGTGTAAACCTCTTTTTAACTATTGCACTCAATATATCGGCTATAAAGAGCCTCTCCCCCAATAAGACTGATGTATTTCATTTTTCCTTCAAAAAATTATCTTTTAATTTTTTTAGAAAAAACAAGTTGATAAATTCAACATTCAATATTAAATTTTATTTTTTATTTTAAAAATTAAATATTTTATTTTCTTAAATTACTAATCAATATTATTTTTATTGCATTATAATATCTCTAATCACTAGTATAAGTAATATTGTTGGTTAATTTAATATATTTAATGAAAAAAATAAAATGTCATGTATCTTTAGATTTGTTTTTTTTTATAAATACTAGTTACTATGAATATTGCATTTAAAAGTGCCCTCCATATAAATCTCCCCTAAAGATATTGAACTTGAAAATTAACCTTAAAATTTTCAGATTCTATATTTCTTATCAAATGGATTTGTGGTGGAATTTTATACATACATATACATATATATATATATATATATATATATATATATATATATATATATAATGGTTACCATCAAGTGGTCATAAGTCACAGGTAATGTTCATTTCGAGTGGTCATAGGCCACATGTTCTCTTAGTTTACAGTTAGTTGTTAGTGACATAAGTTATTAAGTGAAAAAGAACATTAAACACTTACATATATAATATGTATACTAACATCAAATTTGATTTATAAAACTTTAACAGAATAAGGAATCGACACCATGTTAGTTGTATTTTTTAATATGTTCATAACTAATCCACCTTAATATTAAAATAAAAACATAAAAAATCAGTTGTAATTTATCATTAAGTTCATAATTACTCCACCTCACTATTAAAATAAAAACATTAAAACTTGAATATCAAATTTTAGCATTGAGTGAATACATTTTTCAAAGGAAATAAAGTTTCTCGATTATTATTATTTTTTCCAAAATTTAAATGAATAGTATAATTGTCATCGATATATCAAAACCCTAACTTAACAACTTAAATATTAAAATTTGTTTACCTAATTTTCTCACCTACAAATATAATATTGAATTACAGATAAGGAAGAAATGAAAAATAGTCGAAATGGTGCAAGAATTGATCCATGCAAGGTATTGAATAATGCAAATATCGCTGGATTTGGTTTTGATAAATGTACAGTTTGCTCGGGTATGGTTTCTTAAGGGGTGAGCAGGAGAGGGATGAATATAAATAGTGAACAGGATTCGAGAGAATTCAAGTTCTATATATATGGTCTCAATGCGCAGGTCTTGATAGAGTTGGATTACACTGGTTCTCCCGCAGATTACCTCTTTTATAAAGGTGAGCTGCTTCCCCTCTATACCCCTCTTCGTATTCAGATGCAACAGAAATTGGAGAAATTGGTATGCTCTGAATGATTCAGAAAAAATTATTGGAAGCAGATGTCAGGACTGAGAGTGAGACCGATTCCTCTGATATTACTCATTGTAAGGTTGGCTGCAAGAAGAATGAAACTTACAATAATGACTGTCAATCGAAGAATGAAAGCATGGAATCTATCCACTCACAACAACAGACAGTCCTTACCCACAAGTTCAAAGCTTCGAAGGAATTTGTAAAATATCTTTTGTCAAAGGCCTCCAATACCAGACGGACCAATGACCATCATTCTCATAAGTGTATCATCATTCGGGAGGATAGTATCAAGAATCAAAAGCATGAAGCAGCGGTGGGACGTAGAATATTTCCCAGAGAAAAATCACATCTGAGTCTTGATAAGCCCTTATCTGGGGGATCTCTTTTGATACCTGCACCCAATTCAAAGTCATTCAATTCTCCCAGCGGTACATTACTTTTGAAAATAAGCACGATCAGTACTAATTCAGACATGAAGAATGGCTTCGAAGTAGAGATTGCTTACTGCAAGCAATCTTATTCAGTTGATGCAAAGGATCTGATCGACACCTCAAATTATCTTTGACAATCAACTTCAAATCCATAAGGATATGCTCATTGGCTAGCATTCCGATGCCATCATTCCAGAGTTGTGATTACCCAGAGAGATAGACAATTATGTTAGAAATTTGATACGATGAAAAATATGTGTATTATAGCTCATTGAACAGATGGCGCCCATGCTGGAGGTGGAATAGAGCTCGTTTGATCACTCTCTGTATCTTGCTGCTATACTTTTTGTATGGTCTTAAAATAAGCACAGATAACAGTCCAAGCCCTTCTCCATTTTTGGCAGAAATTTTGTTCTGTGCATGTTTGATCATGTTATTGCCCTGTTGCTTGATAGAAGATTCTGATCACTAAATGGTAGTAGTTTTAAAAGGAATCCATTGCTAGTTATCGGACTGATATTGCAGCAGAAGAATTGATGATAATTCTGTGGTTGTGAGAAATGGTAGTAAAGATTAAATTTATAGTGAACATTACATTACATTATATTTTAATTTTTATTATTTATAGCCGACATAATGTTACGTAACGTTACAAGATATCCCCCATACTGGGATGTAGAGCGCCTCTTGACACAAAAACCCCCAAAACCTTTGGGTTTCCCCGCCCCTTGACCTTCTGGCTTCCTCAACCGTTTTAATACAACAGTTTTGTCAGTTTGTGAGTGCTCATGATTTAGGCAATACATTACATTTCGGATTTTAGTCTTATGAGTACTTCCTATAGCGAGACCAACTCAGTAACTACTGAACCTTTTCTGAAACCGGGCCTCTGTTGCTATTGATTCCGCTTTGTCTTTTACTTGTCCCCTTTTAGATCCCGTTGTTCTCAGAATGTATATGCCTATCAATGTTCAGCCAACTTTACTCAGCTATGTCTTCTTGTAGTAGCGATCTGAAGAATCTTCTGAGTTTTTCTGCAATCAAAACAAAACGTTCATCACTAATACGAACTGCATCTTTTCAATACTTAAACCACACTAACAATAAAATTTGATCATCAAGATGAGGCCCTGTATTGAGCTCTCGTCGTGAAAGTCTTAACAAGAATCAGAAAACAACGCCATCCGAAATAGGCGGGAAACAACCTTATCGACGGCCTGAAACACTGAGACATTGGCCGAATAGTCTTACTTACAGCCACAACGGTGGGTTTCAGATGGACAATGAGTTCTGTAGGACCGTTAAGTCTATCGGAGTCAGAAGAACTAAAATCCAAGCATTAAGCGGTAAAGTTCCCTGTCGATGAACATAACGACATCAACGTCGGGAGGTTAGTGAATTACGCAGCCACGATAGCGGAAGATGAAAAGACTATGGTCCTCGCGATCAAAAGATGAAACGGTAAAACCTGGAAAAAGCATCGGTGAGCGGAGCAATTATATGGTGGACACTTAGTTCACTCGGGATCCATAATGGCGAAAAGAAAATAGACTACAACCTTCTATCAAAACCATAAGCTTTTTGATACGACGCAGAAACATCACATAAACGTTAAGTGTTCGGAAGACCTAAGGTCATGCATCGGCCCGAAAAGTTTGTCTCACTTCCAAAACGGCAGCTTCAAAAAGATCAAACAACCCCGACACAACCTCGACCAACCTCCGATAATGCAAACGAGTCAAAACAATAACAACACGACATCGGAGAAGTCAAGACTATCCTGCGGAACACTCATCGTTCAGCTTCTGCAACAGAAGCTCCATAAGGAAATATGGCATCGATACATTGTTTAAATGGCCTCCGAAATAGTGGCTAGAATGAGAAATAGGCTTCCAAGAACAAAGAAAGAAATCACAGATCAAAGGGCAAAAACCAAACTCTAAATTCCACAACCCAAAGCAGTTTCAGACATAAGCAATTTCTCGAAAATCATGAAGAGAGTTAACCTCAAAATATTCCAAACTTGTAGCAAAAGGAAAACAAAAACAAAGTTCATGGATCCGAACGGTTCTGGGCAAGATAAAAATTAACAGGGGGTCCAAAATTTCAAAAATTTGGGGAAACAGTTGTAGCTGCAATAGATAGGTAGCCTGCTATATGTGACAACAAACAAGACCATATGTGATGCAAGTTTTAGGTTTGGTTCCTAGGTTCCAGTCAAGCCCCAAAGAAACACATGTAATAGCAGTAAAAATAATTTTCAAATATTTGAAAGGTACTATGGAGTATGGGTTCTGGTACACAAAAATTCAAGACTTCATCTTAAAATAATTTACTTATGCAGATTGTGAAGGAAGTGTTGATGATAAAAAAAGTACTAGTGGAGCAACATTCTTCCTAGGAAATTGTTTGGTTTCATGGTTAAGTAAAAAACAATCTTCCATTCCACTCTCCACGGCAAAGGCTGAATATATTGATGTTGCGTCATGTTGCACCCAGGTCATTTTGATGAAGCATACACTATCAGACTTACTTGTGAAGTATGAGCACCCAATAATAATAAATTCTGTTAATACAAGTGCCATAAATATGTCAAAAAACCCTATCATGCACTCCAAGACAAAACACATACCAATAAAGTATCACTTCCTAAGAGAACAAGTGTCCCAAAAAGTTGTCAAACTAGAGTATGTTGACACAAAAGAACATATTGTTGATATCTTTACCAAGCCACTACTTAAGGAAGATTTTGAGCATCTTAGACGAAACTTGGGAGTAATTTCCTTACAACAGTTGTAGAAGAGGAAGCGCAATCTCAGGGGGAGTTGTCAGAAGGAAGCTTTTGTCATTGTTGTCAAAGGGGGAGAGATTGACTAAAAGAAAATGTTGCCATCAATGCCAAAGGGGGAGAATGTTGAAAATAAGTTATTAATTGATGTCAAAGGATTTCAGCAATGACAAAACCATTGAACATGATGCAAGAGGAAGAGGATCGATGCAAGAGGAAAAGGATCAACAATGATCATGGATGAATGGTTAGGATTGAAACCGCAAAGAGATCAATGACTACAGAGTGATACACAATACTATAGCGCAAATCCACGTTTGATTGCAAATCAATGGTCGGGAGAGCATCCACAAATGATCGACGGTGAGGAAGAAAAATAGCAAAAGGGAATTACCAAAGCAATGTTTGATATTTTATGAACCCGCAATCCAAAAGATAGATGGTTAGGAAAGACTCTGCAAGAGATCGATGATGCGGAATAAATATTGTAGAAGTGTTTTTAAGAAATTTGGAAAACCTGCAATCCGCAATCTGCATTGGATCTAAGATCGACGATCAAGAAAGAATCTGAATGAGATCAACGGCGTGGAATAAATGTTATGGAAAAGAAAATTGTGGAAGCACTTTTAGGGATTTTGGAAAACTCGCAATACACAATCTGCATCTAATTTAAGATCTATGATCTAGAAAGAATCTGAATGAAATAAACGACATGGAATAAATATTGCGGAAATAAAATTGTGGAAGCACTTTTGGGGAGTTAGGAAAACCCACAATCCGCAATACGCATCTAATCTTAGGATCAACGATTTAGGAAGAGTCCACAAGAAATCAACAGTGCGGAAATATTGTTGCGAAAAGTACCTTGTAGAAAGGTCGTTTCGAAAGGAACTTTTGAGAAAATTTAAACCGCGTGTCCACAATCTGAAATCCACATCAAATCAACGGTCTATAAAGAGTCTTAAGAAATCAACGGTGCGGAAAGGTTGTTGTGGAAAGCTAAGAAAATTGCGGAAAGATGATTACGAAGGAAAATCTCTGTGTTGGATCAATGGACAGGAAAGAGTCTGCAATGGATCAACGGATCAGGATGGTTGAGGAAAGGATCTGTTGTAGAAAGGCAAATTCAGAAGAATCTATGGGGAAGAATTATCATTGCAAAGAAGCAATTCTAGTAAAATTGTGTTGTGGAAAGGTATGACTAATGAAATTAAATAGAGTTAAATAATTGTCAGAATGAAGAATTGAGTCTTCATGAAGAGGCACGCTCTAATAATGAAAAGGAACAATGATGAGTATATGCACTCACAGAAAACATGTTAGAGAGTATTTATAGACAGAATGACGAGTGAGACAAATTGTCTCAGTAATACAGTTTAATGCACCTGTAGTGGTTAGAGACCAAAGTAGAGTCAGAGACAGAAATTGTAAAGCAGATCTAAAGATCATACAAAAACAGAGGGTGGTAGGGTGGATCTAGGGAAAGCATCAAGCTCACAGGGGGTTGTAGCATCCTTCCAACAATAGTTGGTAAATAGGGTGTATTAGCATCCCTTCAGTAGTAGCTGACAAAATAGGAGGTTGTAGCCCCTTTCCAGTAGTTGCTAGTAAATAGGGTGTGGTACCATCCTTGTCTATTGTAGCAGGAAAAAACTATTTGTAAATATAATTTTACAGTAATAGGACGTAATGGTGGTTTCTCCCAATTGGGTTCCACAATAAAATTCTTTTTCTTTATTTCTTGTTGATTATGTGTGTTAAATGTTAGTTGTGTTTTTTAAGTAATAAAAGTTATCGATATTGATTCACCCCCCCCCGCCCCCCTTTGTATTGTCCAATATTCTAACAGGTTTCAAATAGATCCTTCCTTTGTACCAAAGAATGTCATTTTTCTCTTCAAACTTGGAATTTTGACTGGGATTATTGATTATTTCACTTGTCTATGGGTCCTTGGCATACTCACTTCTTATTTCATCTAGGTATTCTGGAATCACCATTGTTACTTAGTAGGAAGTAATCTCTTCGTCCTTTCTAGAAAGTGCATGAGCTACAACATTATCTTTTCATTTTTTATGAATTATCTCCATGTCGAAAGCAACAATTTTTTCTATCCATTCTATAGACAATGTTTTATGTTGGAGAAGGTATTGCAAACTATTATGGTTTGTACATATCATGAATTTTCTTCCTAAGAGGTATTGTCATCACTTTACTAATGCATGCATAATGGCCAACAATTCCTTGTCATAAGTAGACTTCAATTGTTCTCGTTTATTTAGCTTCCTACTTTCGAAATCTATCTTATGCTCATCTTGCACCAATAATGTCCCTAACTATTAGGAATTACGAGCAATAAAATATAACAACATGCGAGAAAATCATAGGCACAAGCAACCGTTAAATATGAACACACAATGTTTACGTGGAAAACCCAAAACAGGGAGAAAACACCATAATTGATGTATTATCCCTTTACCTCAACCGACCAATTCGAACAAAGTGAGCTAGCCACCACTCACCTCTAGGCCACTTTACAATGGAGCCTCCTCAAGCCTTATAAAGACTTCCTTCATGCAATACCACGCATTAATACCATATGCCACCAGAATACCATTGGCCACTAATACCATAAAAAATAACATGGGCTATAATAAACCATGTGTTAGAACTCATCCACCTTTGACTCATTCTCGAGTTAAGGTTAACCCTAACAATCCCCCCTCTAAACTTGACTTGGATTAATCACCAACCCCCCTTAAAGTTTTTTACCGAGGAATCTCACATACACCCCCATGTCACCTTTGTATATATACCGACTTTACTGATGAGTTACCAGGGGTATGCATGCCTTACCATGTCTTACAACCATATGCCCATTTAGATGCAAAATGCTCCATTATTTTTTTTTCATGTGTCTTCATGGTGACAACACCATCACCATCTGTTGCTGCATCCTCTCAATTTTTTATTCTCACTTATTTTCTTCCCTTCTCCTTTTGTAAATGCATCCAACCTTGTCATTGATGTCCATATAAAAAGGAATCCATCTACTAGATTACATGGGTCCTCAGCTGCTGTAACCACTAGTTCTATAAGAATTCTCTTCACATACATGGCTCATCAATATGGGTCCCACAACTGAGATTAAACAATCTCACATTCCTCCTGCAATCGAAGACTCAACCTTTCTGATCCACTTAAAGTTAGGATACGAGTACGTTTTCCACCCTCGTACCTACCTAGTGGTTCATTCCACACCTGATGCAACATCCCTTCTCTATGCATGGGAGGGATACCTTGTGCTTCTAGCACTCGAGGAAATTACATTCCAACCAGGAACCCAAAAATACTGCTAGGGTGTCGGGTACCAGCGAACATGCACCCCATTATTATTTCAAAAAAACAAGTACAACACAATGAGCATAACTATATGCCAAACCATGGCTCCGATGCAACTTATTAGGAATTAACGAACATAATACAATAATATGCGACAACAAAAAATACACATAGCAACACATTTAAGATAGACACATAATATTTACATGGAAACCCAAAACCGGGAAAAACCACTATAATAGATATATTATCCTTTGACCTAACCGGCCAAGTTGGGCCAAGTGGGCTAGTCACCACTCACCTCTAGGCCACTTTACAATGGAGCCTCCTCAATCCTTATAAATACTTCCTTATATGCAATACCTTGTATCAATACCATAGGCCACCAAAATACCACTGGCCACCAATACCATAGAAAAATACTATGGGCTATAATAAACCATGTGCTAGACCTCAACCACCTTTGACTCATTCCCGATTCAAGTTTAACCCTAACACTAACCCGTAACCTAAAGCATCACATTCTATTATGAATGGTTTGGAGAAGCCTGGTGTTTCCAATATATGTGTTGTAGACATTACTTTTTTCAATGTTTCAAAACACTTTTATGCGTCTTCACTCCATTGAAACACTTTTTTTTAGAAGATTTGATAAAGGAGTAGTTATGCGATCATACTTTCAAATGAATCTTTGGTAATATCTAGTTATCCCAAGGAATCCCCTTAACTTGGAGATTTTAGTCGGTTTGGGACACTCTTAAATTGATTTGATTTTATCTGGATCCACCTTGAATCCTTCCTTAGATATCACATGGTCGAGATAATTTACTTCCTCCTTACCGAACGTGCATTTGGACATCTTTGCGTAGAACTGATTTTATTTTAAAATATATAGTACTTGTTCCAAATGAATGAGGTTTTCCTTCCACACCTTACTATATATGAGGATGTCGTCGAAGAAAACTAGCACAAAATTCCTTAGATATGGTTGAAATAAGTTATTCATGGTTTCCTGAAAGGTGGATGGGGAATTAGTTATCCCAAAAAGCATTACCTTAAACTCATAATGTCCTTCATGTGTCCAGAATGTTGTCTTTGCTACATCTTCTAACCTTACTATGATTTGATAATATCCTGACCTTAAGTCTAGTTTTGAAAACTACCTTGCATCATGTAACTCCTCCAACATTTCATCGATGAAAGGAATGGGAAATTTGTCTTTAATGGTTATCTTATTAATCCCCTATAATCAATACATAATCTATAGGATCCATCTCTTTCGTACCAACACTATTGTTGCGGCATAAGGGCTTTGATTTGTTGTAAGCACATTGCTTTCAATTTATGTTTTATGATGGTGTGGATACTTGTAGTGGTTAGCATTGACAGGAGTTGATCCATATTTTATTTCAATTACATGCTTAATGTTGCTTTTCAGTGGTAACTCCATGGGGAGGTATTCAAATACCTTTTTGTATTTTTGGATTAGTTCTTGGATCTCTAGTTGACCTGGGTTGACAACTTCTGAAGTTAATAATTCAATTTACTGACATTGTACGACATATATTGGTGCTCCCTTTCAAATTAGTTTCTCCATTTTGTGGGATGACACAATTTGTGTCCAAGGGGGTTGGAACCCATACAACTTGTATTTGTCTCCTTTCCATTTGAACTTGATAAAGTGTTCTTGGTAATTTCTTGAGTAGGTACCTAGTGTCTCTAGCCATTGGATTCCCAGCACTGCATCGACTCCTCCTATGGGTACTACATAAAATTCTGAATCAAGGTTATAATTTTGCAATTGTAGCTTAACGTTGTGGCATTTTCCCACTTTTTCAATCTTCTTTCCATCTGCGACCATTACTTTCATGTTAGTAAACTGGATATATGATAAGGTTAAGCCTCTTTGTGACACTCATGTCAATGAAATTATGAGTACTTCATGTGTCGACTAGGACGACAACATTGTTATTTTTTACATGTCCCTTAAGTTTTAATGTCTGTAGTTGGTGTATTCCTGTTATGGATGCGATCGATATCTTTGGTGTTTCTTCATCTTCTAACTCCGTTGAAGGATTTTGGAGGTCACATGTTTCTTCTATGTCAGATTCATTGCTATTTGACTTCCCTTCCTCTTCTTCTTCACATTGATATAGGTTCTTGGTGGTCTCTTTTTTTAGACATCTATGGTGTGGATCCCATTTTTCTCTGCAATACTTTTTCATTCATTGGGACTCTAAACTAGTTTTGTTGTCACTTCTTAGATGTGGTTGATGGTATTTTGTTTTTGGCTTGACACTTTGGAAAAACTTTTGATCCTTATCAGGGTTTCTATTCCATGTCTTTTTGAACTTTTCTTCAATGATTTTGGCCTTGTGTTTGGCCTTATTTAGGGTTGAGACATTTAGTAGTTCTAGTTAGTATCTTATAAAGGGTTTCAATGTGTACACATAAGTTTGTAGTTGTTGACTATTTGTTAGTTATGGAACTCGTGTTGCCAATGCCTCCCATTCATAGTTGTATACATCCATGTCTCCTTTCTGTTGCAATATGGTGACCATTATGAAGAAGTCCTTCTCTTTTAGATCCTCAAATCTCTTAAAGAAATCCTCCTTTAATGTAATCTAGTAATGAGTACCATTTTTTGTCATGATCTTCCACCACATGTACCAGTTATATGCCCGACCCTCTAGTTTCATTGAGGCATACTTGATCATCTCTTTATCTGATATGATCTTGTGTATACAAAAAAATATCACGCTTTGTTGTTTTGTCGAACCTAGGTAGATATAACTTAGGCTTCATTTGATATCCCCCCATCGGTTGCATTATGGTTGAGGACGATTGTCTAGTTTCTAAGGAGTGATTGTGGTCTCCGTCATCTGGTGGAATTTCCACTTTGACATTTGATGTATGATTGTTCGTGTCTGTTGAATTGGGGATTGATTGGTCCTTCTTTGACGATTCACCATTTTTTGCAACGTCTCTTTCATCGAAGTATTGCACTAGTTTAGCCAATCCATATTCTATGTCTGACGCTATTTCTATTCTTACACCCTCCATTTCCCATGTTATAGCTTCGTTGACTTCATCTCAAACTGTTTTTATTAAGTCTTCTTTTCTCATGCGTATTTCAACTTCGATTTGATCGAATCTTCTATTTACATATTCAAAAACTTAAGAGTCGGCTTGAATTTTCTCCAAATTCTTCATCCAACCATTCATGTTTTCTATGGACCTTGTGCAAGGAGGTATTTTTGCTTACTAAAGATGGGAAAATTTTAAATATAATAATTAA
>LPNX010987332.1:82318-110091 GCA_001517045.1 Pseudotsuga menziesii
TACAAATCAAGAATCTGAAAGCACCTCTGAATATTTTGTAAGGAAGTTGCAAGCGTCGATGGCGATGACTACTTGCAAGTGCTACAGATGTGGCCAAAATGCTGCAGCGAAAACTGCTATAGAAACCCCTTCTTTTGCTTAGAGGTGCCAGAAGCTATGGCCAAGAAGTGATAATCAACTTGACTATGTAAACTCCTTTTCCTTCACATTTGTAATTATTAAATGTTCCTTTCAAATTAAAAATGGTGTTAATCAGCACAGAGGGTTTGGTAAGAAAATTATTTTTTTTGCGTTTGATTTTAGAGCAGTGAGCATGTTTCGATGTTTATAAGTTGCCAATATAGTCTAAGATTGACCTATTTTCCCAACCATTTGCACCGATCGGGCGGCCTGCAATGTCGGATGTGACCGCTCATGTGAGCCAAGTCTTCCGATCGGTGCAAATGGTCGGTTAAGTAGTTTACTCCTATAGTCTATCTATCTTTACAAGAAGTATCAGACTTTGTAAGTTTCCAATATAATCTATCTTTACAAGAATATTTCCATGTTAATTTTTTGTTATAATATTTATAAAAAATTTACATACAGTTTGCCATTGCATTTAATTTTAGAGTAATTTCTATAAGTTAAATAACAAAATAAACGACAATGATAACTAATGATATTTCTATTAAACTTATCAAAAAACTGAAATAACAAATTCAAAATCTTTAAAAAAACTAAATTGAAAAATTGAAATAACAAATCCAAAAAACTTTTAAAAAATCTAAAATTTACGATGAATAATTATAATTCCAACAACAATGGATATGAGAAAAAATATTATATCAAAATAACTAATTTTATTAAAAAAATCTTGATCTTTCATTTATATCATATGGAGGGAATAAATATAACACATTATATTACATTGAAATAAGTAAGAATATGTCAACTTGTGCTTAATTGTATTAGTAAAACTAAGGTTATGTTGTCATAGTTACCAAGGTTTAAATTTTCATACTTTTAATTGTGTTAGCAAAAGTAAGGTTATGTTGTCATTGTCACTAAGGTTCAAATTCTGGTAGGTGTGATAAGAGAGAGAGTTATGTAAAATTCTAAAAAAAGTTTGAAAAAATAAATATCTTTCTCATTATTTTGTTTTTTAGGAAAGAGGTATTAACTCTAAAATATAGCAATTATTTATTATGTATATTAGATGAAATTTTTAGTAAAAATAAAACTAAAAACACATTTATTTAATCTTAATAGGTTGAAAAAGTTAAAATTGATTAACATTGAGAGTTTATATTCTTAAAATTTATTTCAATATGCTACAAGCTAATCATATGTGCCAAATGTTAACTTACATAGAATGATTGTTTCGTGCAAGATTGGCCAAAAGAAGTAAACATGAGAAGGAGGACTTTCATTATTCATATCCACCATTGCTCCATAGAGGCAAGTAATATAGCCTTAACTTATTACTCGATTAAAATTATGGAAAAAAATAAAGGTAATGTGAATTTAGGAATTTAACAATTTGTAGAAAGAAGGAAAAATGAACTAGAATGAAACGAGATGAGAGGTATGATGCATCATTTGATGAACAATATTTCAAATCAATTAGTTATTTTTTCATCAATACTTTGAGATCCATCAATGATGAAGAATCCATTCTTCTACCTAAATACAAATTGATGTTAAATAAGAATAGATTTTTGTGCGGTTAAATAAGAGTAGATTCTTTGTTGAGTTCAAATCAAGTAAATAAACCACATCATGTATGTATTTGTATATGTTCATTTGGTTGATGGGGGCAAGGGATCCTATGAGCCCCATGGCTCTCATTAAGGCTAACACTAGCCAAACGAGATAATAAAATGTTACTTATGAGATTTATGTAATATGGAGGAGATATTGTTACCTCACATAACATTATGTTACCAAAAATAAAAAGAATTAAAAAAAAATCATGTTGCTTCGTAAAATAAAACATTAAAACAAACAATTTAAGATTAAAAAAAAATATGATATAAAATATCTAAGATTAAAAAAAAAAATTACAATTCAAGATATTGGATCCATGTTGGTGCTTGATATATTCATGCTCAATACATCTATGTTGGTGTTTAGATGATTGGACTAACAACTTCCTAATGTTTTTAGAATTAAAAATTTTACTTTCTTTTCAAGTTAATTGAACTAACTAGTCTAATGTTTTTAGAATAGGAACAAATAATATTTCTTTTTCAAAAAACCATATCTTGCTTTTTTTTCCCACCAAATCCACATAACCAATTTTTGGAATCAACTTTTCATCTTCAAAGTTTACACATTAAGGCTTGCCAAGCTCATCACTCTTTCCTTTAGATTATACATGTGAGGCACCTGATTCTTCTGTAATGATTCCAACTTAAAATTAAACTATAGTTTTTTCAAAGTTATCATTCTTCTCAAATGATTTCAACTTAAAATTAAGCTATAGTTTTTTCAAAGTTATTAGCTTCTTTTATCATGACCTTTTGATTTTTTAATTTTTTAATTTGTTTTTATCTTTTTCTTTGTTAGTCCCACCTATGGCAGAGACTAGATATGTTCCACCATTTATAATATTTAACACATAATACATTACTAATTATCATGTTTACAAAGTCATTAAAGATTATTGTTTTTGAATATTGTGTATTATGTTTTATTTGCAAGTTGATTGGACAATAACTTTATATTTGATATTTTTTATTATTAAACCTATTAACAAACAATAAAAAAAAATTCATATACCTTATAACATTACGCAAATATTATTTTAACATTTTGTGGTAACTTCCACAAATCTAACCTCCATATTATATCCACACATTTAATTTAATTTAATTTATGTGTACACTCCACATTCCATTTGATTTCTAGAGACATCCGTTTATGTAATATTAATTTTCATTTAATTTATTAAAAATTATATTAATTAATTTAAATTTATTTATCAATCGAAACTTTAATTATTTTAATGATATGCATTGTGAAATTAACATATTGATTATATTAAACAATCTAAACTTAATTATCATTAATAGTAGATAAAACAATTTAACTTGGAATCAAGTTAAAAAAAATTATATTAAGTAATTATTGTATTGCAAATTATTATAATAAAAATGTTGTAAGGTATACATTTATATGTTTCATAAATTGAAACACATTACATTCACATTTTATGTTTTCTTTTTTAAAAGACTTTATAAATCATCTTTATAGTCTTCTTCTTTCATACATATCAAAACAAAAATGTTTGAAGAGTTGTTCCTTTTCAAAATCTATGTCCATAGCTGAAATACTTCCACAAAAAACTGAACATCTATAACTTTCCAACCATCATTTAGACCACATCTATGAGATCAACTATTTACATTGTATGTGAATACCATTTGTTTCTTTTAAAAATTAAATTAATTTTTTTAGATATCAGCATAGATCTATCTTAAACCAAGATCTATCAAGTAACAAGAAGAGTGATACAATTTCTAAAGGTGTAATTTTTTTTAATCTTAAAATTTTTGTAAGATGAAATGAGTATAATTTTGTAAGCCTACACATTTTCTCTTTTATTTCATTTTTTATAAAAACATTATGATACATCACATTACACAACTTTAAGTGTTACAACATCTTCTCCATAATCTATTGTAAAACACCTCATCACTTTCTATATAATCAAAATTATTGTTTATAAATAAAATAGATAAATATCAAAACCAATAAAATCACTTTTACCTTACACTTTACCAATTGAAATGGAAAAGTCTACAACGAAACTGTGGTAATCGCAGAAACTGTACAAATGAATTTATATGGAGTGCAAATATTTATATAGACGTGATAGTTCCGGACCTTCGCAACTTCTAGGAATTGACAGTTTAAAAGATGAACTGCAACTTGCATACAGTAAAAAGGAAGGGAAAGGACATGTCCAACTGTAAAGTAAGTGGTACATCGAATTTAAAGTAGTGGTCTTGGTCACCCGTCGCTAATAAAATTAAATAATTGTTTGTGGGGTGAACACCCATGGTATACAACTTGACACCTGTTCGAATAATAGACAAAATGTACACCGATTGTGAAGCGTTGTAGAGATCACATGGAGGTGAAGATGATGTACCATGTTTGTTTAATGATAAATCCGACAAAGCGTTCCAACCTGAAAATGATTGTGCTCCACTTTCCACTAAATATATATTTTTTAATCCATTTTTATATCAATATTTTCGATGTCGATTTTGTAAAATAAAATAATTATAATGTATATATTTCTTTTACGTGAAGTTTGTCTTTCTGTATGAACTAAAAAAATAAAACAATGACAAGTATGGGGTGTCATTACTATTATCATAATCTTCTTAATGTTAAAACACATTATTAATATCATAAATAATATTTTTTATAAAATTTAATAAAAAAATAAAATAAAAATAAATTAATTAAAAATATTTAAAAATATAAAAAAACTAAAATTTATTATGAACCAGAAAAAGTTGTGTTGCAGCATATTTCCTTAAAATTCTTTGAATTTACCACTAAGCACACCAAAATGTTGGTAATTGCATCCAGATACCAAAATGCATTAATTGCATCCTAATCTCATCATTCTAAATTCCATGTTATTTTTAATTCCATGTCTATTTTTGAAACATTTTTCAAAAAGATTATCCTTTGTAGTATATGAAGCCTCTTTAATCTTTATTCTAAATTATCTATATAGTGACATTTCTATGCATGCAAGATTTAGTTTTGCAGATCTTTTAAGCCATTGGATGCTCCAGAAATATGTTTAGACTACCTTATTGCACTTGTAGCCATTGAAGAAGCTCGACTTGTTGAGTCAATGGCCACAATTTGACAACTTTTGGTAAAAAGTAACTTTGAGTGTAAATTGTTCACTAAAAGATGAGTAATCTTGCAACACACATGATCTGCCTTTTCTTTTCAGTCGAAAAAAGCAGTTCCTTGATATTCTATTGAATCAAAGGTAACCATGTACATCATCGGTCAGCTGTTCATACCCCAATGGGTGAAATAGATCAGTAAATATAACATTACACTGACAATTCAAAACAGAAAATATATCTATACCCAAGATGAGTAAAAAATCCAATCAGCACCTAGGTATTAATACATGTATACGTCCTCTCACAAGTGAGCAATAAATACATCAGTGAGAGAAATGTCCATAGAGAACATAATAAGATCCCAAACACCTTATCCAAAGCAGGTAAGTGACTCTCAAAATTCCTGTAACTACTACTCAACAAAACCAGAAATAGCTCAAAAAATCCATGAGATAAATAACTGAAATAGAATGAGCAAATTCTAAAAAATCTGGATTGAGTCTTCCCCAATAAACTCATTATCATATGATTCTGTAAGTAAGAGATGACCAGGAGCCAAACACAACCCCTCCTTGGATAAGATGTCTGCCCTTTTGTTATGTTCCCTATAGACATGACTGAAATCCACCCACATGAATGAGGACATGAGAATTCTAGTGTTGTAACATCAAGCGTCAAGGTTCACCATGTCAAGAGTGGATTCCCCCTTTGCCCAATTTATAATCACCGAGGATTCGCTAAAGATATGTAGGTAAGGCAGCCCAATATCTTTGGCGACCCGTAATGATGCCCAGAATGCTAAAAGTTCTGCCTTAACACATGATCTGCCTTAACAATGGAGCTGCATTTTGTTGTATCTTCATAAACATGATACCTATTGGTGATGGAAGCCAAAATATTACCGTGAAATCATTTTTATAATAGAGAATGCATAGCTAAGAGGCTTGGTTGCTTTAGTTTTATATTATCAACCTGTCCAGTTTTGTTTTTATAATAAAAGAACATATTTTAAATAAAACTGATTTTGTGATATTAAATAAGAATATATATTTTTTTGTTTTCCAAACCAACTAATAAACTCCACCAGTATACATGGATATGTTGATTTGGTTGATGGGAGCAAGGGATAATATGAGACTTGTGGCTATAGTTATGGTGAACACTGGAAAATGAGAGAATTAAATGTTACAAATGGGATTCTTGGTATCATGCATTTTAGTAATTAT
Source organism: Pseudotsuga menziesii (assembly GCA_001517045.1). Taxonomy (NCBI): domain Eukaryota; kingdom Viridiplantae; phylum Streptophyta; class Pinopsida; order Pinales; family Pinaceae; genus Pseudotsuga; species Pseudotsuga menziesii. Next base: position 88,410 of record LPNX010987332.1, read on the forward strand.
AAGATTAGACCGACCATTCTCTGATGTTTTTAGAATTGAAAATTGTATTTCCCTTTCAAGTTAATTGAACTAACTATTCTCTAATGTTTTTAGAAGAAACAAAAAAAATTCTTTACAAAAAATCATATCTTGCATTTTCCACCAAAACTATATAGTCACTCTTTAGAATCAACTTTTGATCTTTAAAGTTTCAACATTATGACCCACCATGTTTCATCACTACTTCCTGTAGAGCACCTAATTCTTCTCAAATATTTTCAACTTAAACTTAGATTAGGTTTTATTCAAAGATCTCAATTTTTTCTTCCATAATTTTATTATTTTTTTAATAATTTGTTTATTGCATACCATTATAACTTTCTCTATGTGTTTTAAAAAAAAATCATTTGTATTAATAAAAATACTTTACAAACATTTTATTTATCATTTTTTCTCAATAATGTGAAAGGAAATCATAACTATCTTACTTTAAACATTTAACCTAATTTATTTAAATATTATAGTTAATTCTTATAATGTAAAAAGTGTCTCACATTTTTATGTTGAAATTTCAATATTGTTATAATTAATATTATTAATGTAAAATTTCTATGTTTTATTTTTATTTGGAATATAATTAGTTATTATTTAGAGAGTTTAGATTATTTAAAAGATTATATATCCCAACACTACATCAAAATGACATATTCTTTATCAATTATCTCAAATTTAAATGTTAGAAAAAACTATAAAAATTATTTTGTACAAATAAAATAACATAAAACAATATATATATATATATATATATATATAATATTCATACAAAGAAATACTAATTAACAAAAATTTTGCTCAACATACTTTTTTTATTCTATTTTTCGTAAGGGTGGGTGCATTACGATAATGAAATTGCATAAAACCCGAACTAGTTATTCATGCCGCGCGGTAAGTAGAACTATCATTGTGGTTGCACAAGGCAGTAAAGGATGACAGCACCTCCCGCAAGAGAATACTATGATCCCCCCACAAGGGAAGTGACCTGGGCGTCCAACGGGTTAGCCAGAAGCCCCACTGCTTGGCTCACAAACTCAACCCCTCACCATGAGATTTGAACATGAGACCTCATGGGGACCAAAACCCACAAAGACCAACTGATCTACAACTCATGGCTAAAAAAATGGGAAAATGCTTCATCAAGTGACAAAAATATAAACGCAACAAAGTTTCAACGAGAAAGCAGCACCTGTCCGCATCAAACTTGGTCATCATCGGTTAGCCAAAAGATTATTCCAAACTTTATGATCACTTGTTCACCAAAAGATTATTCCAAGATTTTGATGAATATATTGGGATGATTATGTAGTTTGACGAAACTTTAATAGATTGGGAATATGGAGTTTGACCAAACTTTCCTCTTATGTTTATCATTCTAAATCGCATCAACAACAACAATGATATGGAACAGTGGATTGGAAGTAACATCGTAAGAGGAGACTGACACATAGGTAGGAGGTAAAACAATTTCATTCTTTCTTCACATGAAGAGATTGTTAAATTATGATAGGGAAATAGGTTTTTAATATCACTAGTATAGATCCATCTAAAAGGGGATCTATCAAGCACCTAGAGGAATCAAATATAGGTGTAAACTTTTTTTAGGGTGGAGGTGTTGAAAAAATGTGTAATCTAATGTTTATGGTTTTAGTTTATCTAATTTATATTATTTTATATATTTGCAATTCTAAATAATTTAAAATTAATTTAATCCAACATGTTATTTTTAATAATATTTTATTGTTCTTTTTAAAAGACATGTGTCAACTCTAGGATGAGCACGGATGTTATTTTTAATAATATTTTATTATTCTTTATAAAGGACATGTGTCAACTCTAGGATGAGCATAGAAAGAGTTACACATCTCTCCCATACTAAACTGTAAAATGCATCTCTGCAATGCAATTAAGAAAAAATAAAATTGTATTAAATTTAATAAATTTTCTATTAACTTAATAAATTATTTTCATGTACACAACATTTTTTTTTCCTTATTACTAACTTGGTAATGGCCAAATCACACTCTGCAACTTATGTAAAAGGAAAAATAATAAAAATTAAAATTTATAAAATAAAATATTAAATTATGGGTTATTGGGAAGTGATATGAATTTTTAATATTTTTAATATTAATTATGAATATTTAAATTAAATTATTTTAATATTGAGCTTTTGTTGTTACCTTATTTGTTACTAAATTGTATATGAAAATATAATTTAACAAATAAAATAAAATTTTAATTGTTAATAAATTGTCTCTATTTTGTATTTTGGTTGTCGCATTCTAAACAAATAGATCACGAAAACCTTTGTATACGTTTTTTTTTTCCAAAGTTTAAGTGGGAAAAAATAAATGTAAAGGAATAAATAACCATTAGTGGTAGTTATTGTTCGCAATTTTCATTAATGGTAGTTATTGTTCGCAATTTCTATTAGGTATTTTTTCTCAATAATAGTCCAAATCTTCACGTTGGTATGTTCGATCATGATATGTTTTAACTTCAATGTCTTAGCTCTTTGTCTCCTTCTCATTCAGATTTTCAAATTTTGAAACAATATATTATGGTAAATCACTTAAACAATTTGGTTTATAAAACTTACAATTTAGTTAATTGTAAGATATCTTTGGTATGAGAGTGGAGAAAATTATATTTTGGTAAATCATTTTCTAAAAGTTTTAGTTATTTTGTTAAGTTTTAACTTGTTAGATTATAAATTAATTAATGAGAAATTTATTTCTAATTATTATAGTATGTGAATTTTTAGTTATTATAACAAATTTCAACATTAGAGTTTATATATTTGAAACATAAAAGTGTTTAAGAATAGTGCATATTGCCTATTATATAATCAATATTTACATTTTAAGACTCAAAGGTCGATAATATTCTTGAATATTTGTGTGTGCATGTTTTCCAAAAAATATAGGTAAAGAATTTTGATGTCAATGGTAGGAAAATCATTTTCCTTAAGTACTATTGATGTTATAAAAGCTACTTTGACATTGGGTTGGAGATAATTCTTTATTTCTAATTGATTCCATGATAGAACAATGGTTTTTTCATATAATTGATTAAACATGAATTTGATTATTTTCCAATTGTTTGATATGTTATGGATTTCATTCTTTAGAGATATGGGGATCAACCTAGATCATAAATAATCCTCAACATAATAGAAGAAATAATATATTAACCTAAAAAATAAAAATACAGGAGAGGGCCTCAATTTATAGGATTGGGGAGGCTAAACAAAATTGAAGAATAGTTGGGTAGTTGAGAGTGCCTACATGAGCTTACTACTCACACAAGATGAAATACCCATCACATTCACTAAACCACTAGGACGAAGATCACTGGATAATGGCACGCACAGAACTTGTTGTAACTTAGCACTCAGTAGGAGACTTAACTCAGCAATTCCACTTTAGTTAATCCCCTCATCAAATTCCTTGTATGCCTGGACTTTTCAGTTTTGCAGCAATCATAAGGTTCATTAACTTGGAAATAGAATGTAGTGAGCCTCATGCTCAATTTGATGGTATTTATAAGATTTCCTAGGTCTTTGGGCCAACTTTGGAATTAAATGAACCACCTGCTCAATTCCCCCACCTAGGGAACATGAACACAATTTTAGGAATTTTGCTTCCTACAACAGCTAGAAAGTGAAATGCTAGTGCTGCCACTTGTGAACCAGCCTTCTACAACTGCTCATTTATCCTAGTGTATTAGTGAACACTCTTTCAACAGTATCCTTCGGATATGTGTCTCTTCTATTTAATAATTAAAATAAATAAATATTCAATTACAGTCATTCTTGACTAACTTGGTCATAAAAAATTTACAATAAATTTAACATAATGTTTTTTTGAAATAAATAAAAATATTTATTTTTTAGTTCTAGGTGCATTAGAGATGCGAGGGTTACAAGGGTAAAGGTCTTGCATAGCTTATGTAAGCTAATTAATTTTTAATCCTTGTATTATTGCAGGTGTTTTCAAAGAAATGATCAGCCCCCCTCCCCTTGTGCTCCAAAACAACTATCAAGCCTAAGGTAACAAACATCAAGGTGGCATAAAAAAAAAACTAAGGGAAACATTAAGTACACTCTCTCAACTATAGAGTGTGGGTAAAAAAAGTTAACCCAAAAGGAGGTAGGTGAGAAGTTAACGTTCCCACGTGAATGGGCTCGTGGTGCCATCCAGTTGTAAGGAGTAAAATCTAAAAGCGTTAAACCTTAAGCGAAAGCCAAAGGTTTTGGTTTAATCTACATTGATGATTTGTGAGGAGAGTCGAGGGCTCTCGGCTCTTTCAACACTTGACTCCGCGGACTCCAACATCACACTCCAACATTTTCATCACCACTCCAACAGTCTTCGACTCCATGCTTCGGCCCTTCGTACAAATGGGTAATTTGTTCCTTCGCAAAAATTAGTTTTTCAGTTTGCTGTAATTTATTTTTATAATGTCAAAATGCCAAAAGTTTAACCTCTATCCATTTTTTTCTTGGAAGGAGGTTTCAATGATTGATGTTTGGCTTGAAAGAGCTCGGGTCGAGGGTAACTGGCGTCAAAAAGGTTCTGGTAATACCTATAAGCCTTGGAACCCTATGGTCCTTGACGGTCTATGGTGTGAATGAAAGATGGAACAAAGTTTCCTTTTGGGTCTGTCTTCGTTTGGGAGATACAAGGGTTTCAACATGCCCCCTCTGTTTACTAGTAAATGCTCTCGTTAATGGAAGAGATATAAGATTGTTTATAATCCTGCGAGCTATGATAGGGTTTAAATTTTTTAAATCCCATTTTTTGGTTACAGACCATGGAGTCCGCGTGGGAAGTTGTATTACGATTGCTTTATTGAAAACTCTTACTACAAATTCAAAGTTTAAAGAAATACAGTCTTTATGATTTTTTGCTCCTATCTTGGTTTAATCCTTCAGTTTGCTCTTGGTTCTACTCTGTAATTGATATATTATTTGTAATTACTACTATGTATATTGTTTATTAGCACTACTCTATTTATTAGTGCTACTTTGTATATTGTTTATTTTTTTATTAATATGTAAAATAAAAAGGTTTACTTGGTTACGACTACTACATATAAGCTTTTGTTAAAAGGTTTCCATTTTGGTTTTTGAAAATTTAACGACGTTTCTTGTTGATGATGAGTTAGGATGCCAGCATTGCCTTCACTGTAGGTTTCAGATATTGAATAAATTCATGGAAAAAATACTTTACAAGCCTCAGAACCTCGACCTGTCTTAGATAGGGAAATTTGTTTGATTTTACGGTTAGATTCAAAGCTGCTATTTCGTTAATTTAAAGTGTTTAACCCTAAATCGTTTTAATTTTGTAAACGATAAGCTTCTCGGTTGTGTGAAAATTGATATTGGGTAATTATTAAAACAATAAGCCTTTCGGCTATGTGAAATTGATAGTGGGTAATTATTAAAACAATAAGCCTTTCAGCTATGTGAAATTGATACTTGAGTAAATTATGAAAATGTTAAGCCTTTCGGCTATATGAAATTGATTTTAGGTAAATATTAATATTAATATTTATTTTATTTTTATGGGTCTTGAACCCTCAATTGGAGTCCATAGTGTTTTTAACTCTAAAGCTATTGTTTCTTTGGCTGACCTTATAAATTTTCATTTAGGGATTTACTGTGCTTAACTATAGCAAGCCCTAACTGTAAAAAGAATTCGTTATTTGGTTAAAAATGATGATATCTCTGTTAAACCTCTTGTTTAATTCTGTATGAATGTATAAGAACACTAAAGAAATGCTAATCATTTACTAATTATGTAACTTATCATTAGATGAAGCTATATATATAATATAATACTGTTTCTAAATAATAATAAAATATAGTCTACCATTTCTGCTATGAAAAACTGTTTAAGTAGTATAATTCCTCTTAACTTATAATTTACAGGAATAAAAACTTTCATATTTTATTTCGAAACCAAATAATGTTTTTGGAAAATTTCCTCATTCATAAATCCTTTAAAAATAAACAGAAAACAAATTAAAGATAATAAACGAGAACAATATAGAACCTGTTAACTTTCAAAGTGGACAAACATCCAAAGAAGATCGTTCCACCCAACTGTCTTCTAAAAGAAGCCAATATTACTTGCTTTAGGACCTCCGAGCCTGTTCATTGAACCACCAGGGCGAAGATACTATGTAAAAGCTTATTTTTCCCGCTCTGTAACTTAGTAGTAACACTTGCAGTCAAACTCTAGCAACTCATTTTAGCTTTCCTCTCATCAAATTCCTCTTGTGTGCCTAACATTTCATTGTGCAGCAATCACAAGGTTCTAGTCTCTAGAATGTAGTGATCCCCTTCTCATTCGATGGGTATATATGTGCTTTCCTAGGTCTTTTGGTTAGTTTTGCAATTTAACGAGCCACCTTCTCAATTCCTCCTTTCTTGGAATCATAACCAAAATTTCATGGAAGTTGCCTCATGCATCAACTAGAAAGTGAATATTGTTGCTGCCATTTGTCATTTTTTCCTTCTACACTAGATCATTCCTCCTAGTGGGTCAATGAACACTCTTCAATAGTCCTCTTTGGATGGGCGTCTCTTCTTTTAATTATGAAATAATAAAATATTCAAATACAGTCATCTTTGACCATCCTTGGTCAACAATATAAAACTTTACAATAACTTTTAAGGCAATGTATTTTCACAACATACAAATGTTTTTAGTTCTAGGTGGGTTACAAACACCTCCTCTTAAGTTCAACATAATCCTCGATGTTGCTTAAATATCATCTGAGTCTTCGTGGAACAAAATTGGATATGCTTCCTGCATATGACTCTCCAATTCCCAAGTTGCTTCATCTGAACTAAGGTGCTTCCATTGCACCTTTACTTATCCAATGGTGTGATTCCAGAGAAAAATTTCTCTCTTGTCAAGGATACAATCTCGTTCCAACTGAAAATATCCTTCTGGTTTAACCTGGACAACATTCCAATCAATTACATTAGTAGCATCATGTACCTACTTTTCAATATAGAAATATGAAATACATTATGTATTTTGAGATTAGGTGGAAAAGCTAATTGGTAAGCCACTGGTACAAATCTTGAAAATATTCCAAATGGTCCACAATACCTAGGTGCTAATTTAGCACAACTCCCCAACTTAAAGGAGATTTTTATGGGTTTTACCTTGACAAAAACATGCTCACCTACTTGGAATTCTTTTTGAGTTTTTTTAAGGTCTACATGACTCTTTTTTCTGTCCTGTGCAATTTTCAGATTGCTTTGTACATGTTTCATTGTTAGTTCCATTTCGTTTAATAAGTCGGGTCCTAACATTAATCTGTCAACCGGATTACTCCATGAAATGGGAGTATTACACTTCCTACCATACAATATTTCAAAAGGACTAAGTTTAGTTGAAGCCTGATAATGATTGTTATAAGCAAACTCTACTAAGTGCATATATTCTTCCCATTTCTTTGGATGATCCCTAACATACATCCTTAACATATCTTCTAAAACTTGATTTACTTTTTCTGTTTGTCCATCCGTTTGCGAATGATAAGCGGTACTAAAATTTAATTTAGTGTCCAATCCTTTAAACAATGACTTCGAGAAATTACTAGTAAACTTAGGATCCTTGTCAAAAATTATGTTCTTAGGAATTCCATGCAAATGAAAAACTTCCTTCATAAAAATATCAGCAATATTCGAAACCTTATAAGTAGTTTTAACAGGTATAAAATGAGCCGCCTTGCTAAGTTTGTCTACCACTACCATCACAAGATAATTTTTCTTTCGATTTTTAGGCAGTCATGTTATGAAATCAGTGTTGATAATTTATCATTTCCAATTAGGATTGGTAATGGTTGCAAAAGGCCTGCTGGGTGTTGATGCTCAGCTTTAACCTGCTGGCATTCTATACACCTAGCTATATATTCAACCACTTCATTTTTCATATTGGTCCAGAAATAGTATTTTTTTAGCATGGTTATCATCTTTTGGTAACCAAGATGTCCTCAGTAAGGACTCTTATGTACTTCATTTAAGATCAACAATTTATTTTCTGGTACATTGGGTACATTTAATCTGTTTTTATACAACATTAAATATTTTTCATTCAAACTAAAATCTGTTTTTATATTTTCAATTCATTTTCTGTAACTTTTTGCCTTAAATTTTGATAATTTTTATCCATTCTTACTCCACCTTCAAACTTATAGTCCAATTCTGTTTTATAGATGCGAACAACGACTATAAAATTCATATTTTCATTTCTGCTTAAGGAATCAAACACCTTATTCTTTTTTCCTTTTATATGTTTGATCTCAAAATCATATTCTCTAAGGAAAGCTGACTGTATTGCTTGCCTTGCATTCAGATTTTGTTGATCAAACAAATATTTCAAACTTATGTTATCATACATTAATAAAAATCTTCTACTGATTAGATGGTGGCGCCACATTTTCAAGGCATGTATTACAACAATGACCTTTAAATCGTAGGTAGCATAATTCTTTTCATTTATTTTTAACTTTCTTGATTCATATGCTATTACATGACCTTCTTGCATTAACACTCCACCTAGGCCCTCATTTCATGCATTTGTGCATACAACGAAGTCCTTGGATGGAACCTTCATCTATCCTTGGATGGAACCTTGGTTTTCTGCATTATAGAGTGGTTGGGAACCCTGTTTGTTTGTGTTAAAGAATGGAACCCTATTTTCTTATGTCACCTTGTGATTTTCTCTTATGTGTACCCTGGTTTGGGTCTAGACTATATGCAAGACTTATGAGTTGAAGAGGCCCATAATTGGCTTGATAAACCTAGTGAAGAGAGGAACCTCGCAAAAGATAAGAGTGGCTAGTTAATCTTCTATGCACACCCTGAAGAGCACTGGAAGGGAAGATATGGCCCGAGGGACTGTGTAGAAGAGAAGGGGATACTTCCTTGTGTTGGTGTGTAGGTATTGTGGATTCCACGCCAGATAGATCTTGCGGAGGTGTCCCTATCCCTGTCAATGAGCTCACTAGCTTAGCAATTCTTCCCTTCCATTGCCTTAGAAGTATGATAAACCCAATCATAGATTGGCTTGACTAAACAGCCTGATAAACCCAACTGTTAGTTGGCTTAGATGAGTCTTGATGTGCATTTTGGCCATGTGTGTCTGAGTAGTATGATAAACCCAACTGAAGGTTGGCTTGGCTTTATTTTGATGTGGTCTGGATATGTGTGAGCCTGATGTTCCCTAGCTCCTTGTGGAAATCATGCCCAACTTGGGGGTGGCAGTTGAGAGATTGATGACTACAACTGGCCTATGGTTGGGTGGAATGTTGTAGTGACATAGCTAGTTGTGGGACATCTTCATATTCAAGATAAGTATTCTCTATATAAATTCTACAATGTATTTGTTTAAGAATTATTATGAATGTGTTGAATGCTTGCTAAAGATTCAAGTAGAGTTTGTTATTGTTATGTTTCTTGCATTTTACATCTGCATATGCTTTTGGATCCCAATGCATTTGGCTTAAGTTCATGGAGGCTAGAATCTTGGTTATAGAGTCATAATGCATCTGACTTAAGTGTTTCCACACCTTGGAATCCACCCGTAGAATGCAGAAGGTGGAAGGTGGAAATTAGAAAGAGGGAAGACAAAGGATAAAGGTAAGTATTTTCAGATTTACACACACCAGAATCCGCCCGCGGAATGCGGAAGGTGGAAGGCAGAAATCGAAAATCCAAATGTGAAGGTAAAGTGTTTTACGGAGTCCGCCCGGAGAACGTGGAAGGAAGAAAGCGGAAAGAGGAAAATGAACCAATCACTACATCGTAATTTGAGTTCCACCTATGGAAATCGGAAGGTGGAAGGCAGAAAGAGGGAAGGTAATAATAACAGTGAGCGATTTACGAAGTTTCACCCACCACAATCCGCATTGAGGAATGCAGAAGGGGGAAGAAGGAAGTCGAGAAGGGCCTGTGAAGGGAGGAAAGGACTTTTCTAGGTGCGGAAGGAATCTGTTAAGGGTGGAATGAAAGTTACAGAAGCATCTGAGCTTCAGAATGAATGATTTAGGATGTATGAAACCCATGACTGTGTTTAAAGGAGAAGAAATAAATATTTTTTTATTATGAATATCAGTCAGGTGTAAGGGTACGTTACAAAGTGGTATTAGAGCTACGAGTTTCAACCCTATCACCTTTTGGGAACAGCTAGTTCCGCCGCATTATGGAAAACTTGTGCTAACCATAAAAGTTTGTTTGGAATAAATAGTTTATAGAAAGAAAACTGCAATGAACCAGTCGATAGGTAATTTATAAATTTCTGAGATTATGGCACAGGTAACAATTGTGTTTATGAACACATTTTGCATAATCATAGTTACATCAAAACATAGCTTTCCACCTAGTGCGACTTGGAAAAGTTGGTCTTGGTTGGGACATGAGGATCAACACCAGGAATCATGCACATGTTCCCTATGATATTGAGACAAATGCCATAAGGGAGAATATACAGGTTGAGAATGCTGAGACAAAATCCAATGGTCCCTCAAATATTGTAGCCACCATGAGAATCCTAAGGGTGGGATTGAAAAGTTGTAGAGAAGAAAATGAGAGGATGATTAAAGCTTAGGAACAACACAATAAGTTGAATGCATCCATTCTACAAAGTTTGATAGACATCCAAAAGAAGATAAACTCTTGGCATCAGACAACAAATCCAGAAAGAAGTGGGAATAGTGCAAGAAGGAATCCTCGCAAAAGGTCCATCATCTCTAGAAAAAAGTATTCTAGTGGATCATTTGACTCTGAAGAATCCATTATGGGTTCAAGCTCTTCATCTCACAGGAATAAGGGAAAGAGGCATTACTAGAATAGTTCACATGGGGAATTTAAGAAGAAAAATCCTCATACGTTTGATGGTGAGGTAAAATATGGTCAAGAAGATGTGGGTTGGCTTCTTGGAATGAGAAATTATTTCCAATTCCAAGACTAATATGGAAATATGAAGGAAAGAGTAGCCATATTCAACTTAGGTGGAAGAGCATCTATACGGTGGGAGCACCACAGGCAAGTGAAGAAAATCAATGAAAGAAAGATTGCGTGGAAGTAGTTCAAGAAGTATTTCAAGTAGAAGTACCTCTCTAATAGGTACTATGATGATAAGATTAAATAGCTCCATGAGATTAAATTGGGACAGTTGACCATGGAACAATATGCAAACAAATTCTTAGAACTGTTGAGGTATGTCAGGTATATACGAGATGATAAAGTGAAATTTCAGAATTTCTAAGTGGGTTCCTTGTGAAAAAGTATGTAATATATTAGAGAAAGATGCGAAGAAAAAATTTAGGACCAAAACCTTTAATCCAGATACCAACTGCATTCTTCATCATCATAGATAGGCTCCAAACTGTCCATTGATGATATACATACCTCATGATTTGGTATTTTGCTTTTTAAATTCATATAGATATAAATGATGTAAGGATTTAGAGTTATCTGAATTTGAATGAATTGGAAGTAGCTGGAACATGACAAAATCCAAATCCAATTGTGATCATTTGCAAAGTCAATCAATAAATATAAGCCAAAAAACATTATAATTTTTGCTAGAAGAATTCAATAAAAATATAATTTTTTTAAATTAGTAGGTCCTTGTATTGGCATCGATAGCCAAAAAATAGACATTTACAGAAAAAACCAAGCCCTGCCATTTTTGGGAAAGCAGGATTGCAAATCAGACTGGCAGTCTCCCTCGAAAGGAAAAAAGACTAAACCAGAATGATTGGGAGTTCTTCATAAGTCTCAGAAAACATTCTTCCATGAAAACATAAAAAGTAACCATTAACAGTAGTAGTTTTTAAAATAGAGAAAGAGTAAAAAAAAGACTGAAAGAATAACATGGTCAATCAAAGAATTGTTCATGAGGCTTGAGCTTCATGGCCAGTCTCCTGGTGAACTCAATCTGATTGTCCAAAATCCTATGCAGGATGAGCACGATTTTGTCCCACTGAAGAAGAATTTCACCATGGTACTCGTCTTTTTCCACTAAATTTTTTCCTAGGATAAACTTCTATGACCATTGCAACTCCAGGGATTTCTGATACAGAGAGAGCCTTCCTCTGTAGGTTCCAAGATCAGGGAGTAAATCCCTAAATTCATTTTTTATCTCCTCAGGTCGCAAGCAAATTCCTTCCAACTCCACCTCTCTCTCTGCATTCTGGATGTTGGCTTGCATTGACTCAAGAATCTCCCGTTTATAACATTTTCTCTTTTCCACAATCAGTTTTTGGAAATAGAGGGGTAGACTAATAGGCTTTGGCTTGACAATCCCTGGAGGGGAAGAAACAAAGTGGGAGCTCTTATGGCGAGGCATGATAACAGGCGAGACGACTATCAGCAAGAATCGAGAAAAAGAATCGTATTCAAGAAGCCGAAATAATAACATAAACATAACATTTTTATTATATTAACTTTGTAATATTATGATATCACATTGGATTGTTTCATTTAAGAAGTTCACTGCTGAACTGTCATTATATATTTTATGAAGAACAACATTTATATATCCGATGATGGTGCAGGAAATAAAGGTTTAAGATAAATGAAAATGGAAGGCATAGATCACATCCTAAAATCGAAAGATTTGTTATTTTTGATGCTTGATAATGGCGATCGCTATAATTATTAAGCAACATAAGACGAGTATACTCTTTATATGCAGTATGGTAAAGAAGCAGGGTACTCAAAACAAGGGCATATCGATACCATCATTAAGAAGGGATCGATGAAGTGACAAATGCCAAGTCCACACACCATGAGATCACTTCAGGTTGATGATAAGTGAGGCTGACGGTCACTTTTGTGATTAATATGACGTCATTATAGCAGAAAGGGGCAGTGTTATGATTACATTAAGATATTTCAGTACATTAAAGTGACCTTTCATGACCTCCAAGAGATGACGGAATTATACACAAATCACATTAATCCCAAGATATAGATATACTACATCATGAGAATCCTGAACTCATAATAACATTTCTTGAGACTTATTCAATAAATAGGGCCTCCTACTAAGGAAAATATCATTTGGACCTCATTTATGGGTTTTCATGTGCATAAAAATTGGACCTGTGAGCGTCATTATTTCCCCTCTCATGGATGCCGAAGAAATAATTCCCAACATGGTGATATCAAAGGCCAGAATGGGAGGAGTTGGGAAGATAAGTTCGGAATCCTACTGCCGATGCAGGGGCTTTATAGCTCCCTCTTTTTTCCTATAGTTTCTGGAGTGACATGGGATTGGTGGATGAGAACACAACAATTTTGATCGAGAGAAACAACTAAGTGGACTACAACCAACTGCAGATATGAGAAAAGATGCAAAAGCTATTTGCGCCTAAACAAAGAATTTAATGTTGCTACACTGTTGGGGATTATCCAACATTTTGACCTATAACTGGTGCTTCAAAGTTTGGAATATGAAGGAATGAGCAATTTCACATTTTTTTATTTCATCTCTTATTTACTACCTTGCTTGTATTATGAAAATATTGATGATTGAGGCATTTTTTTTTAGCTTTTCCAACATTCTTATTGTGTATAAAGCACTCATGTCTAATTTTTTTACAATGAAAAATAAGTTCCTTGATATTAAATAATGAATGAAAGAGAACTCCATTAATACGTTAATGATTCAGTTTTCAGCAAATTATGGAAATCCGCATTCCTCAACACGAAAAGTTAATTGCGCACATGTAACTTCCGATTTCTGCATTCTGCACAGCGGAAAGCAGAAGTCGAAAATAAAGAAATGAAAATTATGGAATCCACATATGTGGAAGTCAGGAATAGATTTCCTAGATGTAAATTTTGTAAATGTTAATTTCAAAAGTTTGATATTGTTGAAAATTTAAATTCATCAAATTATCGTGGACAAAGTTTCTTATATTTGAACTAAAAAAGTAATGAATTTCTACATTCCACAATTCGTACTTCAGAAAGCGGAAAGTGGAAGAAAACATTTTTGCGAACAATAACATCAAAGTTCCTATTTCCGCACTCTGCAGTGCGGAAATTGGAAGTCGGAAAGATGAGAAAAATTAAAAAAAAGCGTTTATTTTATATGTTATATGTTATATGTTACATTTTGGTTTGGCGTTTCTCCCTTTCGCATTCTGCACAGCGGAAAGCGGAAGTTGGAAAGAAATTTATTTGAACTAAAAACATATCGAAGTTCTGCATTCCGTATTTCCTACTTCAGAAAGGGGAAACAAAAATTTGCGAAGAAAAACATCAAAAGTCCGATTTCCGCATTCTGCAATGCAGAAACCGAAATTCAGAAAAATGAGAAAAAAAGAGAAAAAACGACAAAGACTTTCTCAGATTCCAAATTTCGCATGACGAAAAGCAGAAGTTGGAAATAACGAAAAGTTAATTGCGAACATGTAACTTCCTATTTCTGCATTCCGCACAATGGAAAGCGGAAGTCGGTAAGAAAAAAATGAAAATCACGGAATCCACATAGGCGTAAGGCGGAAGTCGGGCATAGCCTTTTCCTAATGTAAATTTTCTAAATGTTAATTTCAAAACTTTTATATTGTTGAAAAATTAATTTCTTCAAATTATCATGGAAAACGTTCCTTATATTTAAACTAAAAATGTATCAAAGTTCTACATTCTGTATGTCCGAAAGTGGAAGAAAAAAATTTTGCGAAGAAAAACAACAAAGTTCATATTTCCGCATTCCGCAGTACATAAATTAGAAGTCGGAAAAAATGAGAAAAATAAAAAAATGGACATAAACTTCTCTGGCTTCTACAGTTTGCACGGCGGAAAGCGGAAGTTGAATAGTAGGGAAAGTTAATTGCGAACATGTAACTTCCGATTTATGCAATCTGTACAGCGAAAACTAGAAGTCAGCAAGAAAGTATTATTAATGAAAAATGTAAATTCTGGAATCCGCATAAGCAGAAGTTGGAAGTTGGGAATGAATTTTCCCAATGAGCTGAAAAAAATGCATCACCGTATTCCACACTGTGGAAAGAGGAATGCGAAAGGGGGAAGTGGCCACTATTATAGTGGCCTTGCAGCTTTAGGCTGGGCTCCTTACCTAAAACAAGTGCATCATAAAAATTGATACCTACCATTTTATTGACAAAGCATGAGTATTACACCATTTTGAAGCCACATAACCAATACAAGTCACAATCCTTTTTCAATAGAGCAAGAATCACAGACAGTTAAAATAGACCAAGGATGTTTCACCATCTCATAAGCAACATCTTCATTTAGCCTAAAAACTGATACCTATCATTGTATTGACATAGCATGAGTATTACAACATTATGAAGCCACATAACCAATACAAGTCACAGTCCTTTTGCAATAGAGCAAGAGTCACAGTTTCATAAGAAACATTTTCATTTAGCCAAAAAATTGATACTTATCATTTTATTGACATAGCATGAGTATTACACCATTATGAAGTCACATAACCAATACAAGCCACAGTCCTTTTGCAACAGACAAGGAGTCATAGTTAATTAAAACAGAGCAAGGGTGTTTCACCATCTCATAAGCAACATCTTCATTTACCCTAAAAACTAATACCTATCATTTTATTGACATAGCATGAGTATTAGAACATTATGAAGCCACATAACCAATACAAGTCATTGTCCTTTTGCAACAGAGCATGAGTCACAGTTAATTAAAACAGAGCAAGGGTGTTTCACCATCTCATAAGCAACATCTTCATTTAGCCTAAAAAACTAATACCTATAATTGTATTGACATTTAAAACACCTCTTTAGACATATATCTATATACCATGAGTTAAATAGAATTGTGAAAATTTAAAGACAGTAACAGAACCTGTTTGTAAGGTCAAATGTGAGACAAAAAGTTTTCTACCGCATTGAATATTCAAAACATTTAATTAAGGAGACTGAAGGAATACCAGCAAATTTAACAAGGTGAGAAAAACTCTGTTGGAAACTATCTAGTGTAAACAAAGCACAGCAAAATCAATATAAGCAAAGCAAAGGAAAACAATAAGAAATAGTGGTTTCCCGAAGGCTTGTTTATATATGCAAATCAAAGGTGGTGCAACAACAAATGTGGATAATAAATATTTTGCAGATCGTCATAAGGTGAGCCAAAATGAAGATATAGGCCCATGTCTGAATGAAATTAAGATGTAGGCCCATTAATGGAGCAATAATGCATTGATGAACCATTAATGTGGATGAAGGGACATGGGAAAAGTGTGTTCCATCGATTGAAGAAGCAGTGAAACAAAACGACGACCAAATTGACCCTACAAACTGTGAGCCTAAAGCCACAAAAGCCATCGAGAAAATCTTAGCCTAAACCCACAAAAACTGCTGGACTAACTTTCACAAAATCATGGGAATCTATGTCGAATTGAGAGAAATGAACTACAGTGATAAACAGTGAAACCCTGCACAAAAAAAATGTTAGGACCAGTCGTTTAGGCCAACAGATAGAAGTCTAGTGAAAACGCGCAAGCCACCTGTCCGAAAAACACGCTAAACACCAGTTGGGAAGAAGGATGCACAACTGGAAATCAATCTATCAAGTCTGTCAATCCATTCATCCATAGCACTGGTCGTAACATAGAGGACACCTGCAATCTGCGGGATAAAAGTTTCAAAATCAAGATTACAGAATCGAAGACCCAACTGAAGTGCAGTAAAAAAAACCAAAATTGATCAACATATGTGCATGAAAAAAAAAGTAAGGACAATCAATCTATCATGCACAACAACGGCTATAATAGGCAGCCATTTGGTCAGCATGAAGCCTCATCTGTCACTCGTTGAACAACACTTGCTGATTCCCCATTCGCTAAGCCGATGAGACATGCGTCAGAACATTAGTGGCCAGGGAGACAAGGAATCTTTTGAGACTACGTCTCCATTGTGAAAACAACTTTGGCATAATTATTAAACCTATTAACAAAAAATAAAAATAAAAATAAAAATTCATATACCTTATAACATTACACAAATATTATTTTAACATTCTGTGGTAACATGCACAAATCTGACACATATCACATCTCGTTTCCCAAAACCTCAATATTATATCCAGATATTTAATTTATGTGTTATGTGTGCACTACACATTCCATTTGATTTCTAAAGACATCCAATCTAAAAGATCACATGCATATTGATAACCACTTGGAGATAAAAGGGGATGGGCACATGCCTAGAAATTCAATTTTCTTGTGCCTGTCAATAAATTTTTAATGACGGTTTTAAGTTTTTAGTGCCTATCATTTGACGGTTTAACAAATTTTGCTGAGTGTCAATTTATTTTTAATATTATATATAAGTGTGAATAAAATATTTTTTTTATATTATATATAAATATGAGTAATATATTTATATAGAAATTTACTAATTAAGTAAATTTTAAAATTTACACATACACGGAAATAGAGAAGTCTAGCATTTATGTGTTCCTGGATTAAAATTAAGAGCAACCCAAGAGCTGACCCAGCACAATGACCAATGATTGTTATCTAAGTTTTAGTAGTTAAACATAGGTATTAAATTTTTTTATCTAAATTCATAAACGTCAAATTGGCGTTTCAAATATTTTTTTACTTGTCAATATTGACGTGTTTATAAAAAAGTTACATGCCAAATACGTGTAAAAATGAACAAAACATTATGTGGAACATCAAATTCCAGGCCTGGATGGGCATATGAGGTTTTGAACCTGTAGCAGCTTATGGCTTTTAGTACTGGTGTTTACATCATTCATCTTATTTGTTGACAAGTATGTATGTGGGCGTTCATTTCATTGGATCTTCTTTAGAACATTGCAACGCTGAATATTGTTTGTTTTTTGTTTTCTGTTTTCATTGTGATGAAACTTTACACTATTGATAAAACTTTATTTTTTCACTAATATATTTCAATATAAATCAATCAAGACAAAATTAATTTAAGATGTGACAATATTCATTAAAATGATTTATCCATAAAATGTATACAATTTTTGTGGGTATCCATTACAAATGAAAATTTTAGGTGGATTCAAACTAGTTTATGCATTATTATCAGTTAGTATAATGAAACCAAATAATTCTTCCTTAACGCTTAAGTTTCAAGTTACACACTGATTTTTTTATATTGTAAAAAATATTAAAACAATAAAAATAAAAATATTTATTTAAAATTTGTTTATGTAATATTAATTTTCATTCAATTCATTAAAAATTATATTAAATAGTTTAAACTTATTTATCAATCCGAAACTTTAATTATTTTAATGATATGCATTGTGAAATTTTTTGCACATTAAGAAAAAATTTACACTTTCAAGATATGATATTCAATTCCTTTGATACTTGATATATCTAGTTTAAGATGAAATCAATATAATTTTGTCTAACCCTATATCATTTTCACTTTTATTTCATTTTTTATATAAACCTTATGGTACATCACATTACACAATTTTTAAACTTTACAACATCTTCCTCATAATCTATTGTAAAACATCTCCCCCTCTCTATGTAATCAAGATTACTTTTTCAAATAAATATCAAAACCAATAAAATCATATTTTACCTTACACTTTCCCAATTGGAATGGAAAACTCTACAACTGAACTGCGGTAATCTCAGAAACTATACAAATGAATTTATATGGAGTGCAAAGATTTATTTAGACATGAAAGTCAAAACTCTTCACCCCTAGTTCCAGACCTCCACAACTTCTAGGAAAAGACCGTGTAAATGATGAACTGCAACTTGCATATATTGAAAGGAAAGCAAATGATGTACAGTTAAGAGTGTTCCCCATCAATTCTTAAATTCCTACATGGGAAAATAAATGTATGCTTGTTGTAAAGGATCCTTCCATGGTCTTACTAAGAAGAGCTTGTACATATGATCAATCATTCATTCATGATAACACAACACTTTTGCCTTAGTTTGTTTTATAACAAAATAATTGTATTCTTCATGTAAGTAAAGCCTTAACATAATCCATAGTTTATTTATTATGTACAAGTATGGAAATGAGTGTTCTCAATTAACATGTAAGAATTACAAAGCATTAGCTTGGGTGAGTTCACAAAAATAAAACACATAAAATACAAAAGAAATGGACACAAAAGAGATGGACACCATATACATGGTTCACACCAACTTGGGGCTACATCCACCAAAATTTGATAATCTTGTTATTATTTTTTGAAAGGAAATTACAATTGTGCAGCTCATTGACTGAAACTTACTTTTTTTTTCTTCTAAATCTCTTTACAAAGAACATTTCCAAAACTAATTGCATGGCTTACATTTTTAATTTTGGACTAATAGTTCACATTCTTTTCTCTTAAACTATCCAAGTAAAGATTATAGAAGTCTATATTTAACAACTTACTTTCTCTAAATATATGTACAAAGAAAATTTCTAGAACTTATTGCATGGCTTACCTTTTATTTATGGATTAATAATACACCTTCTTTAAGCAAATCTATAACTAATTAGATTTCATTCCCAAAAGGTTGTATATATATAAAAATTATAGGTCCTGTGTTCATTCCTCACATCCACAAGCTATTCAATCAAGAAGTCAAGCAAGGGTTCCCTAAACCATGGACTCAGAGCCTCATTATCCCTGTTTTTAAAAGTGGGGATACAAATAACCCCTCTAATTATTGGACAATTATGATTATCCCTCTCTTAGCCAAGGTATATGGTATTATTTTGGAAAAGAAGCTCAACATATGGCTTGAAAGTGAAGGTAAGAGGGATAAATGCCAAATGGTTTTTAGAAGGCACAACTCAACAACGGACCACCTCGTTATGCTTAGGATCATTGTGAAGGAATGTCATAATGATAAATCCAATCTCTTTTGTTGCTTTGTGGACTTTAGAAAGGATTTCGATATGGTACCTAGAAATAACCTATGGAATAGATTAGAAGTGATAAAGGTTCCTTTCGAGTTGAGAGCTGCTGCAATAAAGTTATATGAGAATGTCATTGCCAATTTTAAGAGCAATGAGGAATGGTTGAAAGATATTAAGTGTAATATCGGAGTTAAACGAGGTTTCCCCCTCTTCCCTACCCTATTTGGAATTTACATTGATAAGCTAGAAGGTTGTTTAGAGGAAGCATGTTGTGCTGGCATGATCTTAGCTGGAATAGTCATCATCCTTCTTCTCTATGCTGACAATATTGTTCTTTTGGAAAGGTGTCCATCTGATCTTGATATGCAACTAAAACTTCTTAAGGATTTTTTCTCTATCATGGGTATGAATGTTAACATTGACAAAACAAAAGTTATGATTTTCAAATCCATGAAGGACACTTATGCTAATTTTGTGTATGACAATATTGAACTTGGAGGAGGTGTCCTCTTACAAATACCTAGGAATTGATATTCATCACAAACTGAGAAAAGGATTAATGGAGGGTGGAAAGCTTATTTTGGTCTTGAAAATAATCGTAAAGAAACAAACCTTGTGGTGTGGGATAAAAAGAAGCTCCTCTTTGAAACTTTAGTCACTTGTGTTATCTTGTATGGATGTGAGGTTTGGGGTTGCAGCATCTCTAGAGAATCCTGGAGAAATATTGAGCAAATCCATAAGCATTTTATAACGTATAACCTCAAAATTAAAAGCAATACACCATATCATATTCTCCTTATAGAAGTGGGTCTTCCCCCTATTGAGAGCCTAGCTATGACTAGTCTTCTGTCATACAAGCACAAAATCAATAACATGGGAGACCATAGACTTCCTAAGCTAGCTTTAAATTCCATCCAAAACCACGTAAGGCTCAAGCGAGGTTGCTATAAATATACCAGGGCTTGGTTAAACCATTGGGAGATTGACGAAAATGTTGCATTGCAAAATATTAATAAAATTAAAAATATTGTTATTTCTAAGTTTAAAGAGAAAATGTGGTGTGAGAAAGATTTAGAGGCTAAAAGAAAATTAAGATATTATCAAGAGGTCATAAACCTTAATCTAGTAGATCAAAAGTATCTCTATGTTTTAACTAGTTCAAAGAAAAAAATTAATATAGCCAAGATAAGAACGAACTCTTATGAGCTCCATAGTGAAACAGGTCATTGGACAACTCCTAAAACACCATGGGTGAAAAGGATCTAGAATCTTTGTGAGAATATGAACATTGAGGATGAAAATCACTTCCTCTTAGAGTGCCCTGCGTACACCCCTATTAGATCTCAATTTTATAATCTTTGTTGCAATACCGACCTTCCTAGCCTTTTAACGAGTCCAAATTATAGTGAGCTCGCGACGCTTCTCTCCAAGCTCTTTGAGCATAGGAATACAATTTTAAAACAAACTAAATAATTCACTTCTTTAGGTCCGATAAACCAAAATTTGGTCTCACTGGGGGTTAACCATCATCATCATCATCATATTGAGATTATGCAAAAATCCACACATAAATAAACTCTTAATTTACATGCCATGCAATTATAAATTAATGCTCTATTAATTTCCCTAATAAATATAAATGTAAAATATATTTACCTACTAACTTTGCATCTGAATGTTTTTTGCAAGTTAACTGCGGTGAGGGTTTGATGTTTCCATTTTTCTTTGAGGTGATCCATTTAAC
>LPNX010987346.1:0-11065 GCA_001517045.1 Pseudotsuga menziesii
TTTGATGTGTTAGTTTCAAAAGGGTACTTTCAATTTTGTGTTATGAAATGGAAAATTATACAAAGTGTAACGTCTCCTTAAACATGTCAATTTGATGATAATTTTTCAGGTAGGTCCACTTCAAAAAATTCTAATAATTATTGTATGTCTCTGTTGGATACAAAATTATAGTCATGCATTAGTACAATCTGTGTAGATTGTACTAACATATTTTGTTTTTAATAAACAATAAGTTAATAATGAATAAAGTTACGTCTTCCAACATGACTATTTACCATAATTTCATTACGTAAGAACATACTGTCAAACAATTGCTAAAATGACATATCAATTGCCAATGAAAAAATTCTGAAAAATAACAGATAGAAAGCTAACACGATTGTTTACAACTTTTGTTTTTACTCGAAAGTGAAATTCTAAACACAAATACAACTTTTCTTTGTTCGAAGTTGAGAAACATGTAAAAACAAATTCGATTTTGTCATAGACCCCCCCAAAATAGACACCCAACTTCATGATTTCACCCACCTTGAAAATTGTAATAAAATCAAGGATAAAATTTCTACTTGAAAATGCATTTATGACAATCTTGGGTTACTACGGATTTTCTCTCACATGCACTTCTCCAGCTTTAATCGCCTCAATACGACCAAATGTTTTCTAAAATACCTCATCAAGAACAAGTCCACCAAGTGCCACCGTAAATCTACAAAATAACAATAAATAAAAATTGTTCAAGGCCTCAAATCAATGACCATACTACAAAACAACAACAAATGACATTGATGTGCCTATAGATAAATATAATTACCCTACCTCCATATCAGCTTCTTTGTTGACACTAGATTCAAAAAGGGTTTTTGTTACAGAGAGAAATTCCTATGGCTTGGGGTACCACAACAAACAAATTAACTCCATAAATCAATCCTTTCCTATATGCAAGAGAAACCAAACATCTAACACTAAAGGATCTCTATTCATACCTTATTCCAGATGGTTGATGTAGATCCTCGTTGAGCTTTTCCACTCTCGCTTGTACTTGCAATTTGATTCCTCAACATTCAGCAAACAAGATAATCATGCTATATATAATTGTGTTAGACCTACTCTAGCATATATAATCAATAACATATAAGCATTTAAAAGCATCGATGGATCAAATTCTCATTTAAATACACATTATTGGATAGGAAAAGATATTTCTATTGATATAAAACAGAGATTACAATAGTGACAACCTCTGTCAGCACGTCTGCGAATCAGAGAAACTGAGTCCCCCACTTGGGCCTCCACCACTTCAATCCTTCATCTCTCGATAGCAATCTCACAAGCAAAAGGAAAGCTTGCGAAGAACACAAAGTGCTCCAAGGGAAAAATGGATGCAGACTCAAGTATAAGCTATGGAACCAATGGACTATAGTTTTATTGCTCTTCAATTCCTCTCCCTTCAATGTATCGAAATGGTTCCTTATATAGCTCTTCAATGAAGCAATGGAAGGTCGAATCCGAGCGATCTGAAGGCATATGGAAGGTGAAGAGACAAGTGACTTGGATCCACATCAAGGAAAACTCCAAAATCATTCGGCATTTCGCACACATCCTGATGTACACAGGTTTGATGATCAAATCCGCGTATATATGCGAAAAAGTGAATACAAGTCACATATGGAAATTATTTCATATTTTTAGGGATGATGTTGGATACATAAAAGGTACAAAAATGGTCCATGGGTTCTAAAGAGTCTGTAGAGGGACATGGAAGGCCATAAAGGTGTGATCCACCATCTGTGGTAAAATCAGCTGTAACAGTTTTTATTTCATTTACATTGCCCATTTTTGCACTCTCAACATTCTTACCCTTGTTGAATTCCATGTTACCTCCATTGCTTTCATTACTTAATGTAAATATATATTGGACCTGCTTGAGCATTCCATCAAAGGAAACATTCTCTTCTCTCATAATAATTTAGCTTTTGTTATATTGCATAGTAATGCATAATTGTTTGACAAAGCTTCCAACTCCTGCAGATATCAAAATTATTCAGACATTCATATGACACTTGATAGCCTATCAAATAACAGGTCACTAAGAAATAACCTTACCTCAAGTTTCTCAGGACCTCCATAAATGCAAAAGCATCGGTCAAAAATTTCTTCTTCAGAAAACTATTCCTCACACCCATCTTGCTCAGTCTCCCTGTCCTATTATGTGCATAAGCCTACTATGGCAAGAGAAGTCTGTATTCCACTAGAACATAGTTTCCTAACACATTGATATTATAGTCAACCTTCAGTATAATCAAAATCTATCAAATAACATCAACCATTGCAATGAAAACACCTTTCCCCATCAAACTATTGTGATATTATACTCAACCATCAATATAATCAAAACCCATCAAATAGAATCAACATTCGCAATTTCCTACATGCCTACCTTGTCCTTGTTTCAAATATATATTTATATATATATAAGGAAATTATAAACAGTTCTTTTTAACTTATCAACCTCAAATTGTTCATGACATAGTTCAGGAATTAAGCCAACATCCATCATATTTCACCCTCTATATCTATATATACTCAAACAAATTCATGAATTTTTCTTTCTTGGACTCTGGACTATAGAAAATTCACTTTATATTCACTCAAAAAAATTCATGAATTTTAACTATATATACATGCATACATACATTAGTGACATGCCATAACCCCTGCACCTAGATTCCAAAAACAACACAACAACATTCATACATGAACCACAACAATACAACCTGGCCACTTTGGAATAAAATCATATATACTAGTATATGCAAAAAATACTTCTATGAACTATAATCACATATATGAAAAGAACTACTGCTTGTTACATTTTTTTCCATTTGAATGCATTTGACATGTTGGAGAAGAAGGTTTCCTAATAGTAAAGACTTCTAGGAATGTAGTATATGCATACCAATGGTAAAACTATTGAAAGAACCTCAATATCATCAGTCATGGCCTGTGCTTTTGATCTGATAAACTTTGGCTTCAAAATATAATCATCTGCCAATTCAATTTGAAGATAATCTTCCATTACTTTGTCACTTTGTTTCGTAGGACTCATTGACGGGAAATATTTTCCAAGAAGGAGTTGGGATATCCCAAGACAACGCACCTCTGAAAGCCTCTGCAGAAATAAAGCATAAAAACATTCAAAACAGTATAAGGTTCTTTTATGTAAATATCAGATAATACCATGAAAATTGTAACAAAATAAAGGATAAAATTTATGCTTGAAAATGCATTTATGACAAGCTTGGGTTACTAGGGATTTGCTCTCAGATGCACTTCTCCAACTCTAATCACCTCAATACGAGCAGATGTTTTCTGAACTACCTCATCAAGAGCAAGTCCACCAAGTGCCACCGTAAATATGCAAAATAAAAATAAATAAAAATTGTTCAAGGCCTCAAATCAATGACCATACTATAGAACAACAACAAAGGACATTGATGTGCCCATAGCTAAATGTAATTACCCTATTGCCATATCAGCTGCGTTGCTGACACTGGATTCACAAAGGGTTTTTATTTCATTTCCATTGCCCATTTTTGCAGTCTCAACATTCTTACCCTTGTTGAATTCCAAGTTACCTCCATTGCTTTCCTTGCTTAATGTAATTATCTGTTGGACTTGCTTGAGCATTCCATCAAAGGAAACCTTCTCTTCTCATAATAATTTTTCTTTTGTTGTATTGCATAGTAATGCATAATTATTTGACAAAGCTTCCAACTCCTGTAGATATCAAAATTATGCAGACCTTCATATGACACTCGATAGCTTATTAAATAACAGGACACTAAGAAAGCACCTTACCTCAAGTTGCTCAGGACCTCCATAAATCCAAAAGCATCGTTCAAAATTTTCTTCTTCAGAGAACTATTCCTCACGCCCATCTTTCTCAGTCTCCCTTTCATATTTATCAATTTCAATGCTTTTCTATGTGGCTAGCAGATCCATTGACATGGAGAGATTTATATTTCCCTACAACGATATATACTCTAAGAATATAGTATTCTAACAACTAAAACCCAGTGACCCCACATTTTATGTTTCACTTTGGATTTGATTATCCCACTTATTTATAGGGTACATCCATGAAATATTTTTGTCTTTCCCTTTGCTGCATGGCTAGGGTGACATAACTCCATCACAGTGGCAGTTGCACAAGTGGACACTAACTTGGTTATGCCATTACAATCTTTTTTGAATATTAATTTAACCGTCTGCAAGCTAGGTACTGTTAGAGTTAGGGTGAAGTAATTGTCACCACTGTAACTATTTGTAAGTATCAACGTGATTATGGCTTCTTCCTAGCTCTTGTCAAGACTCAAAAACTCTACATATTCCACTTTAACAAGCCATTAGAACAAATAAATGCAACTCCATAGTCTACAGACAATGGTCTGGCAGTAAAGCAGAATGCTTGTCATAGTCATGGCCTAGGTTCAAACCTCACCAAGCTTGCTTCCCCTCGTTGTTTGTCTAGACCAAGGAAACAAAGGCAGTTGTAGGAAATAGATGTTTTTTGATGATATATGTGTTCGACCCTATAAAATGGGATTTCCCTTTGTCAAACACTATGCAATAGGATTTTTCTATGTCAATGTGTGTGTGTGTTTTACTATATTTTCCTACAAACAAAATAAACCAATACTACACAATTACCTAGTGCATGAATTAGGATAGATTTATCCTTATGGAAGTAATGCTGATATCTTACCAATTATGACATTAAGCATAATATTTGAAAATTTGCAAAACTCATAGATCTGATTCTCTCTGACTTTGATTATCCTTATATATACTGGTCATTTGGAGGAATCAACTCTCATGATTGTTCTGAGTTGTGATTAAAAGACAACCCTACAATATTCTCCCCTCCTGAAAACTAATTTAGTAGTATAACTAAGAGATGGGACACAAATGCAAATAACCATCCCAATATTTGTTAGCTAACTTGTGCATTGGTGCTTTGGTTTTAGATTTATACCATTCATCATACTAGTAATGCAAGTTATTCCCATAATGGTGGCATGGATCAATATGCATACATACCGAATAAACATTTCAAATTAGACAAGGACTGAAGAACTATTCCTCACAGACAACATACACTCGAATTAATTGTCAATGATGTTTCTGGGAATGATGATAAGCTTACAAATTCAAGCCAATGCTGAAAGGTTGTTCACTTTCCTTTCTCATCCTTGGATAATCCCTTTCCAGGCTACAAAAGAGTCCCCTAATATTTACTCCAAAAGCATAAATGGAGGCATATTTTTGCAGGCAAAGTCCATCATGAGGTGAAAATAGGTGTCCTATCTTAATGCGCAAACTCACAAATTCCCATATGCAATATATTATTAGACAATTCCAAAATGACTTGTTAAACCAATTTATAATGTTTGCAGCCAAAAGAAATAAGAGAACAAATGACAAAGTAAGCATAAGACTTTTGCAGCCTTTACTCTTCCACGTAACTAGTGTGAAACAACAATGTTGCAAATTCTATTGCTTGCCACCTGTATGTACATTTTAACAGACTTTTAATAATAACTCAGTAGATAGTATATTTAAAATATGTACCACGAGAAGCACAAAAAGTCAAAATTCACCATCCATGAGTCTTGACTAGTTCCACAGACAAACTTTAAAAGCACCATGATAGCACTAGTTTCAGATCAGATAATTTGTAGTGTATTATTTAAATGAATGAATTAAAATATCTATGGTGAAACACCAAGGAAAAAATAACAATTAAATTAATTAATTAATACTAATCAATTATGGCTGCAATGGAATTCAAGTGATTTGGCTCAAGGAAATGGTCAAGATCTTTAGGCAATTGATAATGTCTTTGGGAATACTACCTGAAAAGATATTTCCCTAAAGTTCAAGGTTGTATAGAGAATTCCAATGTTCAAAGGATGGAAGCATGCCTGATAAATTTGAGAAAGATGTTGAAAATATTTGCAGGCTCGGAGAAGACCAGATATTTGAATTTTGGAGGAAGGTTGCCTTGGAGAGAATTATGAGAAACATTAAGCAATTGCAAACTAGGTGAATTTAAGAGATCAGAAGGAATAGGACCACTAAAATTGTTACAAGGGAACTCCCTGTAATTTAAGTTTGGAGCTTTCCAAGGCCTAAAGCAATGTGACCACTAAGATTATTATGGGCCATCCGGACCCTATACAAAGGGGCACAATTTGTAAGATTGTGAGGGATTTCTCCAGTTAATTGGTTAGAGAAGAGGATAATCCTTTGTGATTTGATTCCTACACACAGGTCAGAGGGGATGGGTCCTAT
Organism: Pseudotsuga menziesii; assembly: GCA_001517045.1. NCBI lineage: Eukaryota > Viridiplantae > Streptophyta > Pinopsida > Pinales > Pinaceae > Pseudotsuga > Pseudotsuga menziesii. The sequence goes on from LPNX010987346.1 coordinate 6,355, forward strand.
TAATTGATTAGTATATGCATCAAATTCTACTAGCCTAGAATTTTTACCCAACTGTTCAGGAATGCTTCATGACAGAGAATTTTCCAGATATACAAAATTTGCAGACTAGGAAGATCAACAATTCCCTTAGGGATTCCTCCCCTGATTTTATTGCAATTCCGGTTCAATGATGTGCACTTTCTGAGCATCGAAATATCTTTAGGAATCTTTCCAGTGAGCATGTTAAGAGATAAATCCAATCACTCCATGTTTGCAATATTTCTCAACTGCCATGGGATGAATGCAGTAAGCTTGTTATTGTACAGTATCATTGTCTCTAGCCTCTTTAGCTTTCCCAATTCCAAAGGAAAAGGACCGGTTAAATTATAATTTGAAATATGCATAAACTCCATCTTTGACATGTTACCCAATTGCCATAGAATCCCACCCTTGTAAATATTGGACCCAAGCTCCAAATGCTTGAGCTGCTGCAACTTCCCAAGTTCTGGAGAGATTAAACCACTGATCACATTTCCTACCAAACTCAGGTACTCCAGTCTAGACAATTCACCATATTGGCTAGGAATGCTCCCATTGAAGTAACTCCCAGCAAAGTTCAGCATCTGCAAATTAGCGAGCTCGGCAAACTCCCATGGAAGGGCCCAGTAAAATCATTTCTCTAAGCAGTGAAGTTCACAAGGTTCTTCAACCGTGAAACTCCCTGAGGGGAAGATCCATTGAAGTAATTATAACTGATGTCAAGGCTTGTCAGACTGTAAATCCTAAAAATGGCTTCTAGCAATGGCCCATGAGACTGGTTGTCTCTAATGTTGAAGCTCAAAATGCGGGTAAGAAACTAGACTTCTTGTGATACTGAGAATGTGCCTGTGAGGTTTTTGCTTGACAGATCCAATGTGACCACCCTAGACTTATTGTTACATGTAATTCCAATCCATGAACAAGGAGACATATACATACCATCGATTCTATATTTCCAGTCTAAGAGTTTTCCTAAGCTATCCACAAGGACTGATTTGAGTGCCAATAGGGCACTGACCTCCTCAGGCACTAAGTATCACAACATGGTCCTAAAAGGATGTTCCAAGTATGAAAATCAACAATGAAGACTTCAATGAGGTCTAATTAGCTCTAATTAGCTCAACCCTGAATCTATTAAGTTCCAAGAGGGATAAAAAACTATGAGGTCCAAACCTCTAAAATTAAAAGAGTCCAAATTAATATGGATCTGTGCTTAGTGTGCTTGGCTAGTCAGACATTTTTATGTCAGTAGGAGAAATGCACACAAGAAGAAAAAGACACAAACATTATTACCCCTCTAGTTGTATATCACCTCACTTATCTCATCACAAAGATCCCACTTTGTTGGGAAGCATTGGTATTGTGTGTGACTATTTATAACACAACTAGATGTGTGCATTCCTTAAGAGACAAAGTTTGTGTGCTTTCAGTTATAGATATTTGACTTAGTTTTTATGCATACACCACAATGTTTTTACTATTTAGGTGTCATTATGCTTTGGAAGAAGCGCAGAAGAGAAGGTATATATGCTTTCTAAAATAGATACATGCATTTTTCTCCCATTGATACTAGACAATAATCTGTATTGCTCCATTTATCTTTCTTTAAATTATATGTGAAACTCACATTGAGTTTAATCATGTGAGTCAAAATGGTGTATCCAAAAAAAAATGGTTGTTTCCATGATGAAAAGGATAATATCTCATGGAGGGAATAATTTCTATAAAATGGATTTCAGTAACAAAATAACTAATTAAGATGAAATAAAACATGGTAAATCATAGGAATGAATGTTTTTTTTTCCAAATTTTCCTTAATATAATTTTTTCCAGGAGTTTATCGAGCCCTTCAAAACTTTGTCCAAGGGTTCAAATTTGGCATGTCTTTTAAAACCAATGAGTCTAGTGTCACACTTTCCTATCCTATTACACGAAAGCAAGACTCTACCCAATCACTATGGTTTTTCAGCAGAAAAAGTTAGAACCAGTTGAGAAGTTTTGACTCTCATACCAATCGCTAGATCCCTCGACCCAAAAGCTAAAGGAGGATTTCAAACTCTCTAACCTTGACAAGATAGTTTTGGATTGGATTAAAGAGCTTATTCCATACTCCTTGTTAAAGTTGGAGATTCAATTCTCCCCTAACTGATGGGAGCACTTGAAAATTCAATCAATGGGCATAGGTGGTAGTGACACAAACATGTGCTAGACAACCAGCTTAATAAAATTCAAAGACTCAAGCCTAAACATTATACCTAGATATTCAAAATTTGTAGAGTGTGGAAAGTTGGAAACCTTTGGTGGACCAGAAAATGCTACCTTTGTTTGGTCCTTCATCGTGGGTTGGGTTGTTGTTTGCCATAGACTAGATATTAGAAACCCTACATCCTTTGCGTTCATTCTGTCAATAGATTGAAATCCTTAAGAACCTTTTTTGGTTTTTTTTTAAGTGAACTTGGAAGTCTCAAAATCATGCATCCATATCCTCTCCACTCCCTTTTCATAAAAGACTACCATGTTAAGAGATCAATTACACTGAACTGTCGAGTTTCAACTTGCCTCACAGAGTCACAACTCATTACAATTGAAATTTTGTTTTTAATCTAGAAATAAATTGAATGAAATTTTATTTAAATCCCAATCCCCAAACAAATAAAGTTTTTTCATGGGTCAGCACCATGTCTATTTGAGCTAATGTCTCACTATAAATCACAGTGAGTGGAACTGGAAGTGGTACAATTTTTCCAACTCTTAAATTATTGAGATGGAAATCCATGCACCATAAGCAAGGAACCCCCTACCAAGTCTCTCACCCCTCTTCCTCAATCCATGCAATCTCAATGGAGAGAGGGAGGCCATGACATAGATATACCCAAGCCATGAAGGAGAGGAAAGAGTGTCACCAAAATTAGCCACACAACTCTCCTACATCCCTCATTAAATGATAAATTACTGACTCTTGTGCTAGTTGGGATGGTGTTGTAACTTGTACATCACATGGAACCAACAAATGATGGGTAGAGTCCATCCAATAATGATAAAAATGATTCTGGCATCCCCATGTAGACCTAATCACAACAACAACTTTAATGAATCTTATAAATGTTTGTTGTCATTCCATTTTATGCCTTAATAACAATATTTTGCGGGAAACTCAATTTTTATGTTGTATGCCTAAGTGGATTTTTTGGGGAAACTCAACTTGAATGTCATGTTAACCATACTACATAAATATGAATTTCCGGCATACGATTATGGATATATTTAGGGTGAACTCGACATTGAAAAGTTTGCCATTGTGCATCAATGGTTCATGTATATTATACAACATGGACTCTACATTAAGGAGTCCATCATTCAGCATCCATAGTTCACAAGTATCATATCCATATGGGTACCCTGTTGCAGGGATTTGTTCCAACCCTACCATATTTTCCTAGCACCACTTCTAGGCAAACTCAAAAAATGTAGACACCGCAAAGGATCCAAGCATAGATCATTTTAGAAACCCTTATGGAAAGATCTATCTCAATACACAAATATAAATACTACTTCAATTACAACAGAAACATAACAACAATAAATCTGATATGAAATTTTCTTTAAACATGCTAAAACAACATAGCTTTCAGCCCCAATGTCCTAATAAATCATTGTAATAAAACAACCATAAAACTTGCTCAATGCATGAGAAAAATCAGTTTTGCAACACAAATTCATGAAAAAAATGGTAGTACACTTCATATTATCATAGTAATGAAGATAAAGTACAAAACCTTAGCCCATCCCAAGCTAGTACAACAGATCCTTCCAATTCATCTCAACCAGGGACTCTTCAATGCATTCCAAAATCTACAATGTCCATTTGTGACTGCCACAAACTGTGGCCCACAATACAAAGGCCAAGTAAGGAATCCCACCAAGCTCTACAATCCAATCCATGTAGTTTCAAAACAAGCTAGCATCACACCAAAATTCAAACCCAATCTCCCCCATGTGCACCACACAAGCCATCAAGGATGTTCTCACATGCATCCCACAGGCTTCAATACTCAACACTTGTTGTCACTTCTCTCATTCATCATTTGTCATCATTTGGAGGCTTGAGCTTTTAGAATAGAGTCATAGACTTAAATTTTAGACTGATCTTGGCAATTCTTGTGCCTTGTTGGAATCTCAATTAGGACTTAGGAGGCAAGATTAGGAGGGTATACTACAGCCTATCTTCCAACTTCAAATTGAAATTTCAAGGGCCCTCAAGACTCTAGAGGCTATTTAGAGCCTCCTTGATATTGTATTTTGTTTCATATTATTATATGTAGTGCACTTGGTGCCATTTTGATATATTAAGTTCTGATCCATACACACACACACAAGTAGACTTTGCATATTTTTATCTAATGGTTTGGGATCATAGTTTGGAATCTTTATTTTTTTTTCATTAAATTTATAATATCTTATGTATTTTTTAGTAAACTGAGTCATTAATTTCAAATTGATCTAACTCAATGTCGATTCTAGTTTGAGTGGGGCTGACCCTTGACCAATTCCAAGCCCGAGTTCAAGCTTTAAAACATTGGCTAGAATCACACCAAATATCAATATAAGTTACAATGTAGTTATAACAAAGACACTATATTCCCTTTATATATAATTAGGTGAGGGAGTCCAACAATAATACATGGATTAAGTC
>LPNX010987346.1:11151-65235 GCA_001517045.1 Pseudotsuga menziesii
CAAAAAAAACCCAAGTGGAGTGCTACACTAAGCATATAAGCAACAAGACACATCCTTTAGGGGTTCCATATCCATATTCTGTCTTTGGCATGGCTGCGCTATGAAACATGTTCGACACATGTTTAGTAGATGTCTTGAAACAAGAGTCATACTAAACACATGTCAAAGACATGTCCTAGACGTGTCTCACATGTCCAACACATGTGGGTAGAAAAGTGACATATAAGATTCTCAAAAAAAAATCTCAATAATTTTTCTCACTTTCTAAAGAGGGGGAAAGATATCTCAAAATTTTCCATTGTGCAGATGAATAGTAAAACCGAGATTTGATGGGATTCCATGTATTTTGAATGCAAATTCTCAAACCATATTTTCCATTTCTTCAACAATGGTTATTTTCTTCATTCATTCCACAAAAATCACGGCACAATCAGCAATGGTAGTCGGTAAAGGTCAAAAGAAATATGGGAATGTCAGTGTTGGTGTCCCCCCCCTCCAAGCTCATATATCTCTATTAACGCTAGTACTCCATCTGCTACAAGGGTAGTAGTCAATGTTGAAAATAACCCTTTTGTAGCAACTTGCAAGATAACAAGCTCGAGAAAATAATAAATAAATGGAATTGCTTCTCTATCAAATCAGTTTGAAGTTGTCATATGTAGAACTAATGCAGGAGTTGATTCTTCAAATTCAAGTCTACAGTTAAACCACCAATGCAAGGAACTTTTGTTGTCCCTTAACAAATATTAAAGCTAGAATATATGGTATTTGTAGCAAATGATAGTTGGTTAAAAAAAATATTTTATCTGGTTATCTTAAGGGTTTGCAGGCTTATAGAAAGGCTATTATCCTATTCCTTGAATCCTTTTCAAATGGTTCTTTTTAGATCAATAAATTTTATGACCCTTGATATGTGCCATAGTTGATCATTAAATATGCTTGGGAAATGAGAAATGACAAGCATGCTTCTAGCATTGTCTCAAGAATAAAAAAAATCATGAGCATTGGAGGCTTTTTTTCTCTCTACAATATGTATTATGCCAACCATTTGGAGCATGGGCCTAGAAAGTACTGTAGTATTTTATGGTTTGTAAGAAATTTTGAAAGTCAACTTATTTAATTGCACCTAAGGTCTAGGAACAATTGAGCACATTTTTGTTGAAGAGAAAGGACAAAAAGCATATTGAAAAGAACGATGACAGTAGGAACCAGATGGAGATGGCACTAAACGACGATATTCTATTTCAACTTATAGTCATGGAAAAGAACTTCATTCTTGCAGTTTAATCCCAAGCCATGAAGAATTCTCAATGAAAATGAGATCCTTTGTGTCTTGATTTTTTAGTCAAGACACAACCTATATTAAGGATATTGTCTCTCTCTTTTGCACAGAGGCCATTTGGCTAATCCCAAAGTATTTTTCATTTTCTTTAAGCACAAAAAAAAGTAGACCACTCTTCGACATGGTTATGTTTATCGTAGTATGTTCAATTCATGTTAGATCATTATATTGCCGATATATCATAGGCTTCATGTCCACTCCATTTTATGGGTATAGAAAAAAATCATGCTAAATCAATCTATTTCCTCCTCACATCGATAGAGAATAAATTCAAGGCACATAAAAAAACAAGGGCAGAGGAAACAGGGAATTTACTAACCTAAGAAGGAGAAGTAGATTTGAATTTTGTGCCTACAAATCCCTTGTCTGCCTCTTTAGGAGCCCCCACGTTCTATCATGTGTTGTTGTGTCTTTTTCAATGACAACAAGATATACAGAGAATTTCCCAAACCCCAAACACATTGTCTAATAGGCTTGAGTTATTGAATCACCCCTCAAACTCAAACGCCCTATCCTGCTACCAAAGCCAAAAAATTGGTACCATTCGAGCCAAATAATTACATAGAGGAGTAGATCATGCAATATTATTATGGATTTCACTGCCATCATAAAACCCTCGCCGAAAATTTGGTGCCAATCGAGCCATGGCCAAAAATTGACACAATGGATTTCACTGCCATCATAAAACCTTCGCCAAAAATTTGGTGCCAATCGAGCCATGGCCAAAAATTTGCCACAATGGATTTCATTTCCATCATAAAACCCTCGCCGAAAATTTGGTGCCAATCCATTCATGGACAAAATTTTGACACCAATGGATTTCCCTCACTGCCATCATAAAACCCTCACTGAAAATTTGGTGCCAATCGATCCATGGCCAAAATGTTGACACCAATGGAGTCAAATCTCTATGTAGTGGAGCAGATGGAGACTTTTCACGACCATCATAAAAAACAAAATTGGTGCCAATGGAGCGAAACATCTATGTAGTGAAGTAGATAGAGACATATTGTTATGGGTTTCGTGGCCATCATCAAACCACACTCTAGAACTGTGGCGGGCGACCAAATTATGGGATTTCACCTGGAGTGTTCCACAATAGCTGGGTATACCAATTGTTCCACCTCGCTTGTGAGAAGAGCATTTTAGGCTTGGTGAACCACCTTGAATGGGATAATCATTGGGGTCTTTCATATCCAATATTTGTCAAAGGGATCTTTATCATGGCTAGGGTGTGTATTAACATTTTTTTAATGATTTTGTTTTTTATTTACAATATTATATCATAAATATGTTATTAAACTTTGGTTTTAATTTATATATGTGAATATGTTAATGTTTTGTTTATATATGAAATTTTATATCTATATATTAATGTTTTTTTAATAATATTATATTTTAAATGTGTTTTAGTAACATAGACTTTGATTTTAGTTTATAATTGTGAATTTAAATATTAATGTTTGTTTATATATGAAGTTTTATATTTATATATTAATGTTTTATATGTTAATGATGATAGGTTTTTTTTTTAAGAAAACAAAATCATTAGTACTCTTTTTCAATCCCAGAGAAACCAACTACATGTTGTCTAGTATTTTGAGAAGGAATTATAACGATAAATTGTTGATGTTTTTATGAGGGGACTGATATTATGATAGTACATTATTTATTTACTAAATTCTAACACTGCAGATGGATTCAGAGACCCTTCTCTAAATCCATATACAGCGTACGGGCCTCTGAATCCATCTGTAATGTTAGAATTTAATAAAATGTACAAATTCATTGCCAAATTTGTAATTTTTTCCATTGCCGGAGTAAGACAACTAAAAACGACCAAATAAATGACCAATCGTATCTAGTCATTTGTAGTCTAGATATCCCGTGATCAAATTTGGTCATTTATCTTGGCCTTTTTAGTTGGTTTTTATCCTGTGACCAAAAGTGGTCATTTATCTTGGTCGTTTTTAGTTAGCTAACTTAGAATTATCAATTTTGGTCATTTATCCCTTTAAAAAAACTGTGGTGACCAAAAATTTTGGTCTCGTGGTCACTAATCTCTCATTTTCCACTAGTGGTAGGAGCTAAATTGATGAGAATGGTATTTTACCTGGTATAATTATGAGTCGACAAGGAACCAAAGTCAAAAAGCAGTATGTTCTTCAAGATTGAGGCTTTCCGTACTCGTTAAACAAGTTTTTGTCACATGCTTGAACTGCATGTAAATAGAATAGGTGCCTTAGTTCAGAGAACTAAGTAAGCCTTCTATCAAGTAAACACCTTTACCTCTCAAACCATCATGGGAGAATGAGTCCCGCCACTCCACCCACTTTGTTAAACAAAGTTAAGTTAGGACTCCATAATTACCATGTTCGACAATGCATAAAGGACGAAGCATATAAATCCAGTGACGACACATAAGCAATAAAAGTGTAAACATAATACTAAGCAGTAAACAACAGTAGAACATCATAAGTAAAATACATTAAAAATAATGACTGAAAGTAAAATACAGAACATAAGAACAACTTACGAATAAATAGAGGTACATGAAGTGTACGATAGAGTTCCGTATGTGAATAATGTTCCATCTAGGTATTTTTTACTAGCCTATAAAAAAAATTATTTTCGATTTTTGGGGAGATTACAAAGCCTAACTAATAATATTCTTTGTCAATAAGATACATAGTACAGAAATCAAAGATATATTCCACATTAATATTCGTTCAATGAAATTAGAGAATACAAACCTTTTTTAGCTGATTCTGTCTAGTTTTACTTCTCATGCAATCAAATATTCCCAATATAATGTAACTACCATCCTTATCTAACTTCACCAGAAAATTTAAAAATATACTAAACTCAAAGTATTTGTCTGAAATTTAACCTTTCAAATACATCCAAAATTTATTAGTACAATATAACCATTTATGAATATAAATAAAAATTTACAATTAAAAACAACACTAAATTGAAACCTAGATTATTGGGGTTCGAATGTTGTAGGAAAAACCACGTTCCTCCCAACCATAGATTAGGTTAAACTCTTTTATCCTCCCTTAATCACCCCCGAGCTAAAGCATGTAGGATAACAGTAAGAACAATCAACCTCAGCTTCAGATCTCATATTTTTCCTCCAAAATATCTTTCCTAACACCTTGTGCTCACACACCAAGTGTCTCTTCCAAGCATACTAAGCAGCATCGTGTCTCCCTCATATGATTTCCTTTTATAGTTTATTTTTCCTAGGTATTTTAACTAGTAGCCAATTTATCATGGAATTTTTGTAGCTAACAAAATCCTTGATTTAAGGGTGTGTCTAGTGCCATAAATGCACTTCTGACACTTGTTTTAGCTTCCTTGAGGTTAACCCTTGCTTTTCCCTTACTCTTTCATGGATGATATCGTCATTCAACATAGTTTTTCACCTTAATTATTATTAAGTTAAATCAAAATTTTTTCTTATATCAGTCCTTCTAGGACTTTTTGACAGATTTCTCATCCAACTAATTTATTAATTAAACAATAAAATAATCAAATTTACTTATTAAAATTTTACACTCGAGGGATGTTACATCCTCAGCCCCTTATTGCGAACACTATCTTGAGTGTTTTAGTCCTCTTCCATCAGTTCAGGAAATAAGTCAGAATACTTTACTCGTATCTCTTCTTCTAATTCCCAAGTCTCCTCCTTAGGAATAAAGTGGTTCCATTGCACCTTTACGTGAGTAGTGAATCGGTTCTAATGTGTTGTTTGTTTCCTATACATGATGCGTAAATGTTCCACTTGAAAACCGCCTAATGGTTCCACCTGTACGACATTCCAGTCATAAAATGTGTGTGGGATCATGAATATATCTTTTTAATAACGAAATATGAAAAACATTATGAATTTTTAAATGAGTCGGAAGCGCAAGCTTATGTGCCACGGGTCTGATTATTTCCAATATTTGGAAAGGTCCACAAAACCATGGAGCTAATTTAATGCAGCTCCCTAGTTTGAGAGAGCTATTTTTGGGTTTGACCTTAAGATATACATGGTCTCCAATTGAAAATTCTTTATGTTGTCTTTATAAATCTATGTAACTCTTTTGGCAGTCTTGTTCCACTTTCAATTTTGTCTGCACTTTTTGAACAGTTTGTTCCATGCCTTGTAATAATTCTGGTCATACTAATAAACAATCAATGAGGCTATCCCAGCTAACTGAGGTAGTACAATTTTTTCCATACAGGATCTCAAATGGGCTCATTTTTTAAAAGGCTTGAAATCTATTGTTGTATGCAAACTCTACCAGATGTAAATAATCCTCCCACTTAGTGGATTTTTCCATGACATACATCCTTAGCATGTCTTCAATGACTTGGTTTTTACGTTCTATTTGTCCATCAATTTCAAGATGATAATTGGTGCTGAAATTTATTCTGGTTTCTAAACCCACAAACAAGGATTTCCATAATTTTGACGTGAATTTGACATCTCTATCTGAGATTACCATTTTTGGTACTCTGTGTAATCGAAATATTTCTTTTAAAAATATTTCTGCAATACTAACTACTTTACAAGTTGATTTCACAGGAAAGAAATGTGCATATTTACTTAATTTATGAACCACTACCATAATGGAATCATGTTGTTTCCATGTCCTTGGAAAACCTATGATAAAATCTAGAGAGATGACTTCACATTTCCATTACGAAATTGGTAAAGGCTGTAACAAACTGGTCATATGTCGATGTTCTTTTTTAACGTATTGAGATTCCAATCATTTAGATAAATAATTGACTAAATTAGTTTTTAAACCTGTCTAGAAAAAGTACTTCCTAAGAGCGATTATCATTTTTTGGTATCTGGGATGACCTGCAAAAGGAGTTTTATGCATCTCATTCAAGATAAAAAATTTGATTTCTAAAATGTTAGGCATGGACAATCTATCTTTGAACCAAATGTGGCCCTTTTTTTCAATCTTGAAAATTGTCTCGTTTAAGTTTATCTCATTGAGCAGTTTTATATATTCATCATCTTATGCACTTTCTACTTTTATTTTAGCTATGAGATCACTCTTATGATGACACATTATTATTTCATAAACTTCATGAGTTCTTTGGTTAAGTGCATTTGTTGCCTTATTTTCCTTACCCTTAATATGCTTTACCTCAAAGTGAAACTCGCTTAGGAAATCCATCCATCTTGCTTTCCTGAAATTCAGTCTTGGTTGTGTAAATAAATTTTTAACGCAAGTATTATTAGTTAGAAAAATAAATTTGTTTCCTACCAAGTAATGGCGCCACATATTTACCGTGTGCACTACTACCGTTAATTCTATGTCATGAACTACATAGTTTTGTTCATGTTATTTCAGTTTACGGGGCTTGTAACATACCATGTGTCCATCCTAAGAAAACACTCCTCAGACTTCCTCTTTACTAGCAACTATACAGAATGTATAGTCTTTATAAGGGTTTGCCAATGTCAAAATAGGTGCCTTAGTTAATAAATCTTTAATATTTTCAAAAATTTCTTGAAAATTTGATGACCATACAAATTTTACACCTTTCTTTTGTAATGAAGTAATAGGATAGGAAATATTTGAGAATCCTTCGATAAACTTCCGGTAGTAGCCGATGAGTCCCATGAAGGATCGAATATCATCTACATCCTTGGTTATTGGCTAGTCTGAGATTGCCCTTGTTTTTTGCGGATCTAGCGTGATTCCATCCTCAAAGATAATGTGACCTAAATATTGAATTTATTTCTTAAAAAATTCACACTTTTCCAATTTGGCATACGATTGATGGTCTCTTAATGTTTGTACTAAAATTCTTAAATTTTGTTGATGTTCTTCTTTCGCCTTGGAATATATTAGGATATCACCAATGAATATCAATACAAACTGATCTATATACTTATTAAAGATACCATTCATTAGACACATAAATGTGGTGGGAGCATTTGTTAAACCGAAAGGAATCAGTACGAACTCGTAGCGTCTATAATGAGTTCTGAAGGTTGTCTCGTGTATGTCTTCAATTTATATTTGGATTTGGTGGTATCCAAATTCTAAATCTAGTTTGGAAGACACTTTAGCTTCCCATACTTGATCAAACATATTGTTAATTCATGGTAGAGGATACTTATTTTTAATGGTTACCTTGTTTAACTGTCTATAGTCAATACAAATTCTTAACGTCCCGTCCTTTTTCTTAACAAATAGGATTGGTGCTGCCTAGGGTGACACACTAGGTCTTATTTAACCTTTATCTACCGGTTCCTGTATATGAATCTTTAATTCAGTTAAATCAAGAATTCTCATTCTATAGGGTATTTTCGATACTGGTGCGGATTTGGGTATAATCTCAATGGAGAAATATGTTTCTTGTTGACGAGGTAATCCTGGTATTTCTTTTGGAAACACGTCTAGGAAAACCATTAAGATGGGATGTTTGTCTATAGATGTTTTATTCTCATTAAGGAGTAGGTCGTTGACCTGAACCACATAAATTTTGCATCCCTTTCTCATACATTTATTTAGTTGCATAGAAGAAATATGTCTTACAAAGACAGGTTTGAGTATGCCATTTACTGTTCGAAGGATCTAATCCTCAACAATGTACGTAAATGTTTTTGTAAAATAATTTAACGCTACTCTATACCTTTCTAACTATTCCATGCCAATTATCATATCATATGATCTTAGAGGTAAAACATTCAAATTAATTTTGGTCTTATGACCTTGTAATTTAACTTCACAATCAGTAATAAAGTCAGTTACCTTTTGTTTAGCTCTAGTGGCTAGTTGGACTAACCAGGGTTTTGAATGATTTACCTTCGTGAGTTAACAAAGCTCCATCATCTTGGGAGTGATGTAGCTTAACATAGAACCTCGATTAATTAATATAGGAAGGGTGTGAATAGAAATAATAGCTTCAATTTCAATAATAGTAGATTGATGATCTGCCTCACAATCTTCTAGGGCTGCATTAATTATGTGGTAGTTTTTTCCAAATTCCCCAACTATAGGCGATTCTTGTATGTTGTGTAACCCTATGTTTGCTTCATTGAAACATGGGAATTTATATTGTAGGTGGGGTTATCCACACTCCCAACACTTCAGATTTTATTTAGGGGTCCTAACAACTGATTTCAATCCCAAGTTAGTGGGTTTAATACCTTTTTGTTGCACCTACTCATTTCTGCTATAAAGGTTCCCCTGAGAATTCCTTGGCATATTTATGAAAGGTGGTGGTATGAAGCCTTTCTTTTGATGGTTAAACTTTTCTTGCTTCTTGTCCTTCCATGTTTTGGAGAGGTAATTCCTCTACTTATACTATTCAAAACATACCCTTTCCATTCTTAGTACTTCATCCAAGGTTTTTGGATTGTCAAATTCAATCTGGTCTTTATAAGAATGCAGTAAGCAACTTAGGAACCATTGTACTTTCACATTTTCTTCTTTTGTATAAGTTACAAACCGCAACAAATCTAGAAATTTGTTTATGATGTTCTCCATGGTCATTTATCCAAGTTTTAACTCGTAAAACTCCCTTTTTTTTCTCTTGTAATGAATTTCCGACAGATATTGTTTCTTAAATAATTGCTTGAACTTTTTCCATTCTAGATGCTTTTCCTTCATCCCATGTGAAATTTTGAGGTCCTGCCACCAAATGCTAGCTTTCCCTTTTAGGTTGTAGACTACCATTCTCACTTTAATGTTGTTGAAATAGTTGTAAATTTGGAAATATTTCTTAATGTCTAGCAACTGAGCTTTTGCTTCCTCCCTGCTCTTCAATTCCCCATCAAAACTAGTGAGTTTAATTTTCTTGAATTCTCCTTCCAGGTGGTCCACTTTTCTTTTCCTTGTAGTCTTGACTTGATTTTCATATTTTTGAGTCTCATTTGAGGAGCTTCCTTTCCCTTAGGAACTTACCTCAATTTACAGGTCCCTCTTAGTATTTATTCATTTTTATTTTCCATTATTATTTCATGTAAAATATGTAATAATATCTCATTAATTTCCTGTTGTTTTTCCTGAGCCTTCTTCAGTTGTTCATTGTATGCCTTGAAACTTTGTATTTCCACAATCGAATTTCTCATTATTTCAAGTACTTGACTAGTTTCAAAATGTTCTTCTTTTAGTTGTGTTGTGTGTGGTGTTTGTTCCTCTTCTTCAGTTTGTCCCTCATTTTCATTACGCGAAGCAATTTCTCTAATCTGTAATATAAAATTTATGCATGTATACAAACATTAAAACAAAATGTGGTTAGACTAGTGTCTCAATTCAACAAAAACTAGATGTTCTCAAAAAGTGACAGGGTTGAACCTATAGCTCTGATACCATATGTGAAACATCCATACAAAAAAAATATTCATAGTTTATAAATATTAACTATATTTCGTGTTATGAGTACTTCATAGTTGTGCATCGAGTTATCTAGCAAAGTAAAATATTTAATAGAAAAAAAAAAAACACCTCAGAGTTATTTTACAGTAAGGAATACTATTCTTGGTTTGTTTCCTACTTACTTAGCTTCATCTAACACCAATTATCTTGCTGTGACATGTGCATTGTAAAGGAAAAGGGGCCAAATGTTAAATGTAGGTACAAGCTCTCATCAATGCATTCTTTTTTGTTTTCTTATTTAAGAAAAGATGTGTGAAATGTTCTAAAGTTTTGAAAGTGCTTGCAGGGGTGACACAGATTATGCCACTACTTCTTACTACGTTGTGCTATAATAAAACTCCACTTCAAAGTTGAAATCCACTTAACAACACAAAGGGTCTCCCTAACCTTATGCTACTTTGGATTGTCATGTTGGATACCAATGACTTCTATTCATGATATTTGGCAAAAGTACCAAACTACCATATAGAAAACAATATTAAAAATAACCCAACATTTTAAATTGTGATGAGCGTCATTCTTTAAAGGCGCGTGGAGGAAGATGATGTGTCACCCACTTGTCTATAGTCGAATTAAAAGAGGTCATGATAATGCTTCCAAATCACTGTACCGGGTTGAACTTTGGCTACGCAAAAGGTCGCATTCAATAATGAATTGTCAGCTTGGTATTTACTCCCATCCAAGTTGATGTTACCTATTTTGGGATGCCCTCGTGGCGTAGGTTAAGGGTTTGGAACAGTCTTTGGAATTTTCATTTTGTAACTTGGGTCTTGGCCTTAGGTGGTTATGACATCCCTGGTGTGGATGATACAAGCTTACACTTCCCATCCGGATTCACTTTGTGACTAAGAGGTCAACCTCTATAATCCCTAGCTCTTAGGTTCGACCTGGTTTAACTCTGCAACACACGACTTAGAAGTCTTAGAGACCTCTCGACTTTTCTCAAGTTACCAGTTAAGTTTTTAATTGTTTTACAAGTTTTATTTGTATTTATATCACTACATTTCAATTTTTACACATAGTCTAAAGAATTCTTGTTTTGTGGATACGTATGCATGGAGTCTTCAACACATATGTCATCTTGTTCCTCCGTAAGCAGTAATATGACCCATGTTTTTCCCCTTCGCTGATTACATAACTATGGAGTGGTAATACCTTGGTTGGGGTCTACGAGGGAAGGTTGTTCCCCCTCTTAGATTTTGGAGTGTTCCAGCTGGTATTTAGCTTATTGAAAGGGTTTCCCTAGAATTTAATGCCATGGGAACACCATATTTAATATACTGTAGACTAAGTGTTATGTTTTGTTTACTATTGAAGTTTGTAAGTAATGTCCACTCTTGTTGTGTACTAGGGTAACTTTAAAACTTGGACAACCTGGCGTTTGAGTTCTATCACACTTTATTTTAACTATGGAAAAATTATGTACCAATCTTAAATCTTACTCGATGTTCTAAATTATTCCTTTGCTATAGTAAAACATGATTAGTGTCTAGGTAATTAGTTACGGCACATCGTTATTTTGTAACTATGTTTTGTTATATATGTTTTTATAAGGAAAGACATAGGGTCTGCTTCTTAGGTTTAGTTGTCACCAAAATAGTTTTCACCAGATTATATAACCTCCTGGTTTTGAACTGATGTTTTATATCCCAAAGATTTGTCTTGAAGTTAAACTTTGGAAACATGCTTAATAAAAGGACTTTTGTAGCTGCGAGTACCACTTGGTGCTATTTGATATTTATGGGATCAAGATCTGGGTTCATCGAAGCCAACATTTCTATTGTGTGTTAACTTAAAAGGAATTGCCATTTACTACTACAACATTTCCTCATGCTGAAAATATTTACCAGGATATCGGTGATCCCTTAACAGTAACTAGTAGTTATTTTATTTATTGTTTATTTAATTTATTTTTGCATATTCATAGTAGTATGATCTCCGCCATTCATTTATTTTGTAATGTGTATTAACAATAAACTAGTTTGTATTGTTGTATTTGTTTTACTTTGTATATTGATGATAATATACTCGGTACTATTGCAATTACCATAAATTTGTTTACTTCAAGTACTAACAATAATATTCTCTGTATTGTTTGTAATTATTAGTCTTAGTGTATTTAACAACAATATTCCCTGTATTATTGTATCTTCTATATAATTCGTTTTCTTCGTATAATAATATTCTCCATATTACTGTAATTACCATACATTTCATCTGACCTTGACTAGTGTTGATAATCCAAGTTAGGGTTCTCCCAGGTAAATAGTTTCACAATCGTATCAACGAGACCCACTTATATTTGATCTACTATTTAGGTGGATGGATTCGGTTATTCTATGCATTGAAAATATTTTACTTGTACTTTCTTTACTCTCTAGTTGGGCATGAATATCCAATAGGGTATTATCGCTTCCAAAACTAAAGTTTGTAGTTTAACCTAGAATACTTCTTCTTAGTTAACTTCACCCAAAATAATTATCCTATAGATTCAACCGTAGTGAAACTTCGAGATAGGAAGGGTGCTTGTCCCTCTAGGTTCTAGGGTTTTGATATTTTAATGGAACACCATGCATTCCCACCTTTCTGCAGCCTAGCTTGGTTTGAGGTATGCTAGGTATTATACTAAGCTACAAAATATTTTTTGCTGTAACCTGTTTCGACAAAGATTTTATTAAACTCTATTTACATTTTACAAGGATTAGTACCTTGACTTGTGGAAGTTCAAAGGAAGAATATTTCTTCCTCCCAGGGAAAGAATATAAATAGAAGGTAGTCGACACTCATGTAGATGTAGCTCATAACTCTAGTCTTATAGCTAAATCCTAAGGTAAGGTCTGAACCGAGTTACAAAATCAATACCTAGCCTTTTTTCCATTAAAATAAGGTATTAATAACCTGCAAGGCTAATAATATACTTTGTCAATTAGCTATACAATACATAAATTAAATATATATTCCGCATTAATCTTCTTTCTAAGAACTTAGAGAATAAAAGCCTATTTTAGCTATTTCGGTTGATTTTCTTCTCATGTAGTCAAAGGTTCCCAATATAATTTAATTACCATCCTTATCTAACTTCACCAGAAAATTTAAACATATACTAAACTCATATTAACCATCTCAAATTCAACCTTTCAAATACATCCAAAATTCATTAGTACAGTATAACCATTTTTGAAGATAAATACATTTACAATTTAGAAAAACACTAAAATGAAACCTGGATTCATGGGATCCGAATGTAGTAGGAATAACCGCGTTCCTCCCAACCATAGATTAGGTTCAGCTCTTCTTCCTTCGCTTAATCACCCTCGAGATAAACCATGCATTCCAACAGTAGCCACTATCAACCTCAATTTCATATCTCATATATATTAGAGGAAATTTCAACTCAAAATGGGCCTTTTAACTTTAACTCAAATTCGATGTCATCATATGTTAGCCAATGAAATTGCTTTAAATTTGAAATACCTTATAGGTCTTAAACATTTTTTTAATATAAATTTGGGGATAGGTTTCATAAAAAAAAACTACTTTTTTTGTTTGTATTTTCAACATATCTCCTCGTGTTTTCACTCAAATTTCGGTTGGGAGAGCGCGTTCGATTCAGAATTAAATTTTGCACCCAATAAGTACCCACTCAACATACTTTTAATGAACCCATCTACCCCAAAGACAAGAAATACCTGAAAAAATGTGATGACGACATCATCATGTTTTTTTTTTTCAGGTATTTCTTGTTTTTGGGGTAGAGGGGTTCGTCAAAAGTATGCCGAGTGGGTACTCGTTGGATGCAGAATTTAATTTCTCATCCAGTGAGCTCTCCTAATCGAAATTTGAGTAAAAACATGGGGAGATATGTCGAAAATACAAACAAAAAAGTAGCTCATTTCTTTTCTTCCTCCAAAATTAATAAATATTATTTTATTATTTTAACTATTATTTTATTAATTTTTTTAGGAGGCCCATTTTGAGTTGAAATTTCCTCNTCCCTTGAAAATATCTTTCCTAACACCTTGTGCTCACACAACAAGAGTCTCTTCCAAGCATACTAATCAGCATCCTTCCTCCCTCATATGATTTCCTTTTATAGTTTATTTTTCCTACGTCTTTCCAGTAGCAGCCAATTCAACATGGAATTTTCATAGCTAACAAAATACCTGATTTTCAAAGTGTGTCTAGTGCCATAAATGTACTTTTGGCACTTGTTTCAGCTCTCCGGAGGTTAACCCTTACTTGTCCCTTACTGTTTCATGCATGATCTATCCGTTTCACATGGTTTTCCCCCTTCGTTTAACATGGTTTTTCCCCTTCATTCTTATCAAGTTAAATTCAAATGTTTTATTACATCAGTCCTTCCAGGACTTATTGGCATATTTTTCATCTAGACAATTTATTAATTCAACAATGAAATAATCAAATTTACTAATTAAAAGTCTACACTTTGGGGGATGTTACAGAATGGGTAGCGGTTGCAATAACCCTATAGGATGTTGGTGCTCTTCCTTTAATTGTTGGCATTTGATGCAATGAGCTAAGTACTCCACTACCTATTTCTTCATGTTAGGACAAAACAAGTCCTTTATGATCATGGTGATCATATTTTTGTATCAAGGATGTCCTAGATAGGGTCATTTGCGCAAATAATTCATAACATGTAAATTTATTTATGTTGTATTTCATATGCACAACCAGTTTTTATGTAGCAGTAATCCTCTTCTATTCAAGATAAAATATGTTTTTATCTAGTTCTTTTCATTTTCAACAGTCTTTTATTTTAAATTATGGTATTCTTTATCTTAATTTTCTACATATAGCATCTAATTTTCTAGATCTGATTCGTAAATGAGGCTTGCATATAGTAATTTTTCATGACGAATTAAAGTGTTTGCAAGTTTGTTTTCTTTTACCTTTATGTGTTTTATTTTGAAGTCATAGTCACTTAAGAAAGAAAACCATCTAGCATGTCTAGCATTTATATTGCATTGGTCAAATAAGTATTTTAAACCTATGTTATCTGACATTAGTAGAAATTTTCTTTTGATGAGGTTGTGTCCCAACAACGAATGCATTTATAATTGCAGCAAGTTCTAAGTCGTGTGTAGTGTAGTTATTTTCATGTTATTTTAGTTTCCTAGATGCATAAGCCACGACATAATTTTCTTGAATTAACACCCTGCCTAATCCTTTCTTACAAGCGTCAATGTATACAACAAATTCCTTAAAAGGATCAACAATTTTTATTATAGGGGCAGTAGTTAACATATGTTTTAATTTATTACAACTCTACATACACTTTTCAATACAATAAAACCTTTTACCATTTTTCCTGTAGTGAATTTATGGGGTAGGATGTCTTAGAAAATCCTTCTATGATTTTTCTATAATAACCTGTAATCCCCGTGAACTATTTTATGTTTGTTACATTTTTAAGAGCTGGTCATTGAATGATGGTGTTAATATTGTTGGTATTGATAGATATTCCTTCTTTGGACACTATGTGTCCTAGAAATTGAATCTTGTATTTAAAGAAGTCACATTTTCTAAACTTAGAAAACAGTTGTTGTTCTGTTAATACTTGTAAAATTATCTTTAGATATTATTCATGTTCTTGTTTATTCTCCGAGTAAATAAGTATGTCATTGATGAAGAAAACTACAAATTTATCCATATAGTTACTTAGAATACTATTGATTAAGCACATAAAGGTTGCAGGTGCATTTGATAACCCAAAAAGGTATTACAACAAATTCGTAATGGCCATAATGGGTCCTAAATGTTGTTTTAAAGATGTCTTCATCTTTGATCTGCACTTGATGGTATCCAGACCTTAGATCTATTTTAGAGAACATTAAGTTCCCTGTGGAACTTATCGAACAGATCATCTATCCAGGGTAAATGATATGAATTTTTAGTATTCATCTTATTTAGTTGTCAATAGTCTATGCACAATCTTAAGGTTCTGTCTTTCTTCTTTACGAATAATACTGGTGCTCCCCAAGGGGAAACACTAGGTAGGAAATATTTTTTGTCAATTAATTCTTGTAATTGTGATTTGAGTTCTGTAAGATTTATATTATTCATGTGGTAAGGATCTTTTTAGGCTGGTACCTCTATGGGTATCATATCATTGTAAACACTATGTCTCTTTTTGGAGGTATTCCAAGGACTTCTTCTGAAAATATGTCTTTAAAATACTTTAAGATAGGTATATCTTCTATTTTAATTTTGTTATCATTATATTTATCATCCATTACATAAATAACAAGTACTTTACATCCCTTACATACATATCTTTTCATCTATAGAGCATAGATCTCTCTGATCCTAACTTTTCTAGGAATTCCTTTTTACTTTAATTGGGTTTCCATAATAATCTATGCATGTAAAGGTTTTGTCATAACATTCAACATTACTATATGTTTTTCTAGCCAAACCATTCCTATCAACATATCATAGGAACCTAATGGTAGAATATTCAAATCAAC
Organism: Pseudotsuga menziesii; assembly: GCA_001517045.1. Taxonomy (NCBI): domain Eukaryota; kingdom Viridiplantae; phylum Streptophyta; class Pinopsida; order Pinales; family Pinaceae; genus Pseudotsuga; species Pseudotsuga menziesii. Next base: position 27,387 of record LPNX010987346.1, read on the forward strand.
ATTTGTATTAAAATCATTCCTTAAAATTTCACATTCTTTTACATAACTAGTGACTTTACGTTTAGTACCTGTGGCTAACTAGACCAACCATGACTTCTCATATTTATTTGGTACTAATTTACATAATTCAACAATCCTAGGTGATACATAACTCAAAATTGCACCTAGATCAATTATTATGGAAATGGGTTGGCATTTTATCATACCTGCGATATCGACCATTGAGGTTTGATGGTCTGCTTGTCAATTCTCCAATGTGACGCCGATTCTAGCCATACTCCTTGCCATATCTACTAATTAGTCCTTCATAATAAATTTACTCAAAAATTAATGGAGCAGACTAAAAAATTTACTACAGAGCTCTTTCATGGTCATGGCTCCTAACCTTAACTCGTAGAATTCCTTGTCCTTCTCTTCATAATATTGTTTTGAAGGGTACTTTCATTTAAAATGTTTTTAAAGGTTTTCTAGGTTTCATATCGTTCCTTTATTCCTCTTACTTTCTTCATATCTTGCCACCATATATCCTCTTTTCCAGTTAAATTATAAATGGACATTTTCACCTTCAATTCGTCGAAGTAATTATAGATTTGAAATTGTTTCTTCATCCCCAACAACAAGGCTTACACCTCTTCTCCTTTCTCAAACTCACCATTAAAAATAGGTGGTTTAATTTTTTTTAATTCCCTAGAAATGTCTTCATACGGTTTTACTTATTTTTCTTTTTATTATCATCACTACTTTCACTAGAAACTTGTTTTTTTGTGTGGTGTTTTGCTCATTCCTCACTAGAATTTTCATTACCATGACTGGAAAAATCCAGTTTTCTTCCCTTACGTTTGTAAGGTGTAGTTTTTCGCATATTATGTTCAGGTTCTTTGTTTTTCTCTTTTTCATCATTATGTGTAATATCCTGAATTTTGGACCTAACACTTATAGGAATGTGCCTATTGATTATGATAATTATCTTGATGTTTTATTTTATATTTGGTCAAATACCCCACTGCATATGAACAATGAAGTTTTGTTTTATATATTGGGCGTAAGCAAATTATTGATGATATATGTATATTCTTGTTTGCGTTGGGCGTCGACCCTGAAGCACATGATTGACGAGATGTCTTGTGTTGGCGAGAAGCTTTGGAACACATGAAAACATAATTTAATATGTTGGGCATAAGGCCTGGAGCCTTCCATGTTGATGTTGAGCATAAGATCTGGAGCATCAGATCCGTGGCCATTGTATCCATAGGTGTATCGTACAAGTACATCCTAGCATTTAGTGTTGAGAGAAAGTTATGGAATTGCACTATGTTTGTGACTCCCTGCTATAAGCATTGAGTATGGGCTCTAGTAAGAGCTAGGGGTTACTGAAAAGAATTTAATAACTTCCAAGTGAAAATGACTCAAGAAAAATATTGATCTCATCATACTTATTTATAAGTGATTAAATAAAATTTTGAATTTTTGTATTCTCATCAAAGTACTGAAGAGATACCATGTTATACGAGGGAAATCCAACATGCAAGGATGTTAGATTTTCCTAGCATAGTAGACCTAAACCATATACCTACTTGACCTTAATGAATAAATGCTATTAAGTCTAGGGATCATGGTATATGATTCCCACAGACAAATATTAATAAAGTGTTATATTATTATGTACTTTATACATGTTATGTATAAATAATTAAATATGTTAATAATATAAATAAATGAAATAAAGAAGAAGAGATCAATCAATTATTATTTATTATGAAGGACTAATAAATAGTATAATATCTATGAAAGTCCAACTAGGAACTATTAGAAAGTTCCTAAGTTAAAAAAAAAAAAAATTACCAAAGTAATTGAAAAGGGTTAAATCAAGAAACCAAGGTTTCTTGATTTAATTGTCCCTTTCACTGAAAATTCTATCTATAAAGACTCAAGCCAAGCAAAGGCTTGGGCATTCTGATTTATATCTTTGGAGAATTATTATTCTGCCTGTTTTTCTCTCAAGTGTTTTCCTGGAGAACATTTTCCTGCAAGGAAAAGAGGATTTATGTAGAACTGAATACCGGTTAGGAAACCCTACCTTAGGAGCTCTAAGATACTTGCATGTTGGATTCTAGCTCGGGGGAATCCAGATTAAAACCAAGAACGGTTACGGGTCATGGTTGGGTGGAATGTGGTAGTTCCCAAGTGATTTGGCCATCAAATAGAGGTCCTATCTACATTGAATTGTTAATGATGGTTATTTGAGTGTCCGGGTTAATCCATTAACAGAGCTTCAAGTTCATGTATGAAATCCTTGACTTCCTATTCTATTTTCCTAGAATAACTATTGTTTATACTAGGTAGATGATTTCAATTCATATACAAACCTTGTTGGTTTGATTCTCTGGTCAATAATTTGCTAGGGTTTGTATTCTTAAAATGCTAACCCTAGGCTGTAAATTTTAGTATATGTTGTATATTACCAGGGTTTGTATCCTTAAGATTGTTTCTGTATTATTCTAAGTATTTTGTTTATGCTTACTGTAACTAGGTTTTGTTATCAGTAGTATAATTATTTCTTCCATGGGTTTTAGTACTCTGCTGACGTATTACATTTGTCAAGAGAGGCTTGTTTCAAGTTTTAAATTAAAACTAGTTCAGGAGTAAATAAACAAGAATGCTAAATATGACTATTTAGTAACAGAACTAGAATATAAATTAAATCCACTAAGAACAGATTATATACAAAACAAAGATAATTAAATCATTAAGGACCGTTCAAGGCCTATCTCCATATTACAAATTAATATTAAAATACTCCACATAAATAAAACAACATTACAAATAATCAGAGGAGGCATCGTGACCATCCATGTGGTCCTTTATCAAAACTTTGTTTACATACATAATAATCCAAAATACTATTTAAACTTCCCTAAGCGCATAACACTAACCAACTAGTAATTAAAACTCTTTAATATCCAACAAAGGTCACGACATCGATTCCCATGGATGTCCTAGACACAAGGCCAAAGCACAAATTAATAACCATAGCATAAATTTACAAACAGTAATCAAATAATGCAACCATGTTGTTGTTATTTAAAATAATTAATAAACATAACTATTACATAAGGCACATAAACCAATTCTCCTTTAATCCATAATCTTTACACATAGAACGCCCAAGACTAATTTCCTGTAGGTCGTTTTCTTTTATAAATCTAATGCCACACTACACTTTCGAGTACGCGGGAAAAAATTACTAATAACTACAATACTTATTTTAAAAACATCAAAGAGTTGTTTCCAGTCATTGCATTCGCTACAACAAGGGTTATAGGACAACGCTATGTTACGACATCGACCACAATTATTTTTTGTAATATACAGTCCACACCTGAGAACCTACAGAACGATAGAAAATGTATTCCTTCGCATGTTTTTTACATATGCTCACTTACATAATAAACCAAACAAAATAATAAGAAACGTAACCGTTCAATCTAGGACAACAAGCCTATCGTGATCCAAGGCCATACATGGCATGGCTTCAGCTATTCGCTTCCCTTAAAACATAACTAGGTAATAATTATAAATGCACACAGAGCACCCATAAAGGCTTGTGCCTCATCCAAAAACAAGTATTTAAACCACTGTCGTAGCATAATTGTTCACACAGAGTCACTTCTGAAGCCAAAATGAAGTCTATATGGGCATGCCAATTGGCTATGGCACCGTTGGAAGCAATGGTGCATCCCATGGCTCAAAGGCCCAAACCATTTAATCATTACAAACCCAAAACGTTATACAGAGAACCAGACGAAGTGTGATTTTTCGCTCCATGGCTGAATCCATTGAAACATTTAATAAAATACAAGTCTATAACCATATGCCTGAAGGTGAAATTTAAACCCCACAATGAAACCCCCAAAATCAAATAGTGAAGACATCACTCAATCGGGCCGAGAGGAAACAAGACTTGGCTTGTTGGAAGGCTTACCATTCACCATTGCCATCATATAGGAACCAAAAACAAGCTTTGAGCCACGAACCTCTCCATATACCCCAACACCTACAACCATCCACAAAAAAAACGATGAGAAGCATGACAACGATCAAGTGCATCAACACAAACCATAGAAGAACTGATAAACCAACCGAGAGCTTACGTTCATGACGATGGAGGTCTCCTACATTTTCCCCTGCATAGAGCAAGGCCAAACCCCAACTCAAAACCTTGCAAATGAGAAAACCATCGTGTTCCCAAGCCTTAATCTTGGGGTTGTCACACTCTCCCAAAAGCATTGAATGCACCAGCTGGAATCCATTAACAAAATACAAAACCCACTCTCCACAGTCAAGATTCATTGCATATTTTGTGGCCTCCATTTCCCATACCAATGCTTAAACCCTGCTTACATATGGTTCCACCTTATGTTATATCACCACCCTATTTCCTATCACCATATAACATTACAATGCTTATGTTATGAACAAGGCTTAACAAATTACAATGATAAGGTTTAAGTGTAAAGTCCATATATGGTTTGTGCTAGCCTTAAGTCAACCCAAGACTTATGTATTAATATAATGTATGTACCATAGGTTTAAAACCTATTAACGTGTGAACCTTAGACTTTAAGAAATAAACTTAACACAATACAATTAATCCATAAGCTTTTGCTTAGTAAACATGGCATATGTAATATGCCATGTTAATTACGTTAACCATTATAAATCAATGGCTTGGTTTTGAAGGCCATGTACTTAACCTACAGTAAGAGGCACATAAGAAATATTAATAATAATTAATAAAATACACATGTAATGAAGTTAATACAAATATGTAAAACAATAAATTACAATTCCATAATGAATTATAAGTAATATACATGAAATTTAGCAGTAGGAGCTAAATTGACAAGAAGGGTATTTTACCTGGGATAATTCTAAGTCGACAAGGAACCAAAGTCAAATAGTAGTATGTCCTTCACTGTAATGTCCCCAACCCTCCGACCGGTGAAGAGGACGCTACCATGGCGTTAACCATCCGGGCTACCAGCCCCATGAACATGTGAATTCATAAAATTACTGAAACAAAATGCATTGAAGTAGAACATACATAAATGCAATTATTTGTCATACACAGCAGAAGCAACATACATTCATAAAAGCATTCATTCAACATGTTCATCATAATCATTAACAGTAAATAAGATTGCAGAAGTAAAATAGAAAAGATGACTTATCTTATGAAGAACTCATTCCGCAACCAGCTACGTCACTGCAACGTTCCACCCAACCATAGGCCATCATGCTCGTTAATCTCTCAGCAATGCTGCCACCCCCGAGCTAGGCATGATTATCCAAGGAATAAGGGAACAAGTAGTATTACACATAGCCAAGGATATACAAAACATAGCCAAGCTAACATAGCTGGGTTTATTAGGCCATCAACAATACAACCAAGCCAACATGGTCAGGTTTATCAGGCCATCCGAGAGCTAGGAAAGGCTAAATGCTAAGTTGGTGAGCCCATTACAGAGCTAGGAACACCTACACCAAAACTATCCTGACTTCTAAGACACCCACACACACCCAACACAAGGAATCGGTCCCTTCTCTGCTACACAATCCCTTAGGCCCTGCCTTCCCTTCCAGTGCTATTTAGTGGTTGTGGAGAATAAATCCAACCCTCTAGCTCTATCTATGTGGTTTCCAAACACACTAGGTTTATCAAGCAAACCAAGCCTCCATCCATGCTCCCAACATCGTCTGAAGACCAACCATTGCACACGTTTAATCAATCAGTTGTTACAGCTTAAATAGGGAAAACGACTCCCAAGCGAATTATACAATCCCAAATGTATCAGTGAACACAGCTCACAACATGGGGAAAATAACGATCCTGAAACGTAACAGTGAGCACAGCTCACAACATGGGGAAAACAACGGCCCGTCCTGGGCAGCAAAGCCACCAGGAAGACTTACACAGACCGCACTGGGGAAGAAATACAGTCTCCCAACCTGTGCATGAGAGAAAATCGCACCAAACCCCAAAATACAGAGGGAAAAACATAGGCAAGAGCCACAAATCAGTAGGGAAAACTTACACACAGTCCCTAAGCGTAAGATAGCTCTCCACAATAAAATCGTAGGTGAAAGAGCACGGCTCCCAGCTCACTGTGTGAGTCAAAACCAGTAAAAATCCTATGCATGAGAGTAATGAACAAACAATGGTGAGAATGCATAGTATTCAGAGGTGCGTGAGTGTTTTAGCACTGTTGTGGAAAAAGAGTGGAAATCCTGGAGAGTTCGCTTCCTTTTTTCCAACGTGAGGTTCATTGCTGGTGGAGTGTGCGGGTGGGCAAGGACTGACAATCCTACCACCCCCACTCCCAAAACAATAAATGCCTCAACTACTCAGCTGAACGTTTAAGCTGGTAGTTGAATAGAACAAGGAAAGATGACACATGGCTTTTTCCCCCATTGCCCAAGGTTTGACATTCCCCCACCCTTATCCTTGTGAAAATCATGCCCCTTCTCAATTTAGTTGCCGCGAACGTAGCTGGTTGGGTTCATTTTAATTAAAGATGCATATTTACAAGATGAAAAAACTCAATATGTATGTCGCATGCCCCGATATACCATCGGTGACAATTTAAACCTGAAACATAGCATAACCAATCAATGGTGGGGCGTTGGACTTTAGCTCCGCACAATGATTAATACAATATATATATCATGTACATTTAATGCAACGGGGTAAAAACCGGGGTGTTACATTCAAGATGAAGGCTTTGTGTACTCGTTAAAAAAATTTCCTTCACATCCTCGAATTGCATGTAAACAGAATAGATGCCTTAGTTTAGAGAACTAAGTAAGCCTGCTATCAAGTAAATACCTTTACCTCTCAAACTGTCATGGGAGAACGAGTCTCGCCACTCTGCCCACTCTGTTTCCACAAACAAAGTTAAGTTAGGACTCCATAATTAACAAGTACAACAATACAGAAAGGACGAAGCATATAAATCCAGTGACAACACATAACCGACAAAAGTGTAAACATAATACTAAGCTAGTAAACAACAGTACAACATCATAAGTAAAATACATTAAACATAATGATTGAAAGTAAAAGATAGAACATAAGAACAACTTATGAATAAACAGAGGTACATGAAGTGTACGATAGAGTTCCGTAAGTGAATAATGTTCCGTCTAGGTAGTTTTTACTAGCCTATAAATGTATTTTTTTCGATTTTTGGGGACATTACATTATGTATTTTAGCTAGTAAAATATTATTCAGTTCTTCTTGAGCATTCAAAATTCGTTCATTATCCTCCCTAACTCTTTTTAACTCTAATCTTAACTCTTTAATATCTCTTTGCAATTCAGATGGGTTATGATTTTAACTCTCATTAAGGTTTACCGAGATTTCACCCTCTTCATTGTATACATGGTTTCTCGGGTGAGATTCTTGATTCTGCAGACATTCCTACATGTACCATAGTTTTCCTACAAAAATAAAGTTAATTTTATCTTTGTGTTTCGTAAGAGAATCAAACCCAAATAAAATAAAAGTTAGTTTTTCTGGTTTAACAACTTTAGTGTTGGGCCATTTCAGGCCTAGTGTTGTAACCATTCTGTCACGCACCTAAACAAATTATAAAAAAAAATTTGTGATATACATATAACCAAATCACATCTTTAACATCCTAGCAAGCATTAGTTACTTATGGCATGAGTTTAAATGGCGATGTTGTGTATAGTCACTTATATAATTATTAATTGTTTTATGACAGTTTTCACCAACTGTGGTTGTTTACAGTGTTTTGACAGCATACAGTCAACCACACCCGAAGGCGATGTTTTATTCCTTCCTTTTGTTTCTTTCTTGATTTGCAAGGAGGCTTGCTTGGCCCCAAGGCTTGGGAGACTATGTTATAGTATTGATCCCACCTTTTATTAAGTAATAAGGTGTTATAAATAGATATGGAGTACCTTAGTTCATATGCGCAAATGTTAAAACATGTAGCATGGGGAGGACCTTGGTCCTAATGTGCAAGGCATAATATGCTAAGGATTGGGTGTTTTGTTTGGTTTAAACATTGGTATATGGTTTTATGCCATAGTTGACTTGTGAATATAAATACAAAGGTTTGTTGTTTATAATGTTATATGTTAATGATTATGGGGTTTAAACCAAGGTTCAATCCTTGGATTGAAATGATGATTGAAGTGCTATGATTAAAGTTGGCCATGAGTTATGATGGAAAAATGGTTTAGTAGTCTGGTTGACTTGTGAATTTATGATGTTGACCTCACTACGATTTGAGAGTGCATTTAGGATTTCAATGCTGGCCTGAGAATAAATCTTGGTCATCCACCTATACAACACAATGTCTAGGGTCGTGACAAGGGTTAATGTGTAATTGTTTGTTTGAATCCTTCATTGTTTAGTTGCTTGGTATATAAAAGAAGAGATTCGAGGCTCTTCTCTTTTAATGGAATTTGTAATGGGGTTTTAAGTGTGAAAACTTTCCCATTATTTTAATGGCCTTCTATATGGATGATTTTGAAGGTGTACCTATGGTTTTCATGGCTCCAATGGATACCTGTAGCATGCAGCTTGTGCTTCAAACATACCTTTCCACCATCTTCAACTATGAAAACTTCCCTTTACCAGGTAAGGGACTTTTAGTACTTTGCAAGGTTTTATTTAACAAGTTTAAGTGATTTCGTGGTAAAAATGGTGTGGTTTTTCTTTGGTCCAGGTAGAGAATGGATAAGGGAATCCCAGAGGAGACGACCCCTATCCCTCTCTAGAACTCCACCAGGTAAGAAATATTGCAACTGTTTTACTATATTTACAAGATTCAATGGTAGGGATATGTCTGTCAATCATGTCCCCCTTTAATGCCCAATATCGAACAATGGAGTTGTTTTATTGATAACTCATAAAAACATATGTTGGAAGCCAATTACTGATTTTTATTGTTTGTGATTTGTGGTTGGTATTTACCCCTTCAACCTATATCTAAAGAAAAATAAATATTTAGTTATTTTATTAAGTTCCACTGTCAAAATACGTAGTTTTATGTTATAATCTCTCCATACTCAACCCACAGAAAGTATTATGTCTTTCTTGAAATCAAAACTAATAATGTCTGCAAATCTTGGGGATGCAATCATAAATGATGGAAGGAAAAATCTAATGCGAAACAAAAAGGACCAAGGAGAGAAATATAGGCAATCCCCCAAAAAAGAGACATAACATTCAATGAGTGTGTCAGTCAATTAATCACTAAATATGCAATCCAATTCAATCATTAAATCAAAATTTGCTTGTATAATACAAAAAAAAAATTATAATTTATTTATTGCATTGGTGTATATACTCGTGTATACATTGGTGTATATACCTGTATATATTGGTATATACACCAGTGTTTATATCGATACACTACACCAGTATATACAACAGTGTATATACCAGTAACATTTACAATCTGGTATATAGACCGCCGTATCTACCAGTCAATATATATCGATGTCCTTAGTATATATCGATGTATATACCAGTATATACACCTATGTGTACACTCGTACATACATTGATGTATATACCAGTATATACACCAGTGTATATCTTGGACCAATGTATATACTGCTATATACATTGGTGTATATCAATGTGTATACCAATGCCTTTCTGGTATATAGACTAGTGTATATATCTATACATTACACCGATACACTACACCAGTGCATATACCGGTAACATTTACATTATGTATATACACTGTTGTATGTGTAACACCCCAGTTTTGACCCCGTTACATTAGATGTACATGATGTATATATTGAAAATGATCATGGTGTGGAGCTAAAGGCCAAGGCCCCACCATTGATCGATTATGCTATGTTTTGGATTTAAATTTGTCACCGATTGTATACTGGGGCATGCGGCATACGTTTTGAGGTTATCATCATGTAAATATGCATCTATAATTAAAATGAACCCGACCAGCTACGTTCGTGGCAACTAAATCGAAAGGGGCATGATTTTCACAAGGATAAGGGTTGGGGGGGGATTGTTAAACCATAGCCATTGGGGGGAAATACCCATGTGTCTGCTTCCCTTGTCTTATTCCAACCACTTTCATTAAGAAAGGATGCTGGTGGTTGAGGCAGTTATGATCTTTGGGAGTGGGGTGGCAGGACTGTGAGTCCTCACCCACATGCACACTCCACCCTTGGTTGACTTCACAATGGCCAAAACCACTATACTCTCTCTAGCAGGCATACCATTCTCTCCACGACCATGCTAGAATGCTGGTGCATTCCAATTCGCGTCCTCTCCATTGTTGTTCATTCTCATGCAGGGGGATTCTTTTCCGTTTTTGATCTCACGTAGACATCCTGTTTTCTCTCCACGACAATGCAAAAAATGCTCACGCACTTCCTATTCGCATCTATCCACTGTCTGTTCATCCACAAGCATGGCCAGAGCTGTTTGCCCTCGCGCCTAAACCATCATCTATTCATTGTTCTCATGCACAGGGATTTTCCCTGGTTTTTGGCTCACACAACGAGCTCGGAGCTGCTCGTTTTTTTTCAACCACGATTTGCTGTGAAGGGCCATTCATGTTTTCGGTTGTCTCGCAGGTTCACTGATTACATTTTGGGACTGTTGTTCTTCCCCCATGTTAACTGATACGTTTGGGACTGTGTAATTCACTTGGGATTCATTTTTCCTTGTTAAGCTGTAACTGCTAATTGGTTGCATACGTGCAAGGATTGGTCTTCGGACTGTGTAAGGAGCAGGTACGAGGGCTTAGTTTTGCTTGATAAACTTAGTGGCTAGAAACCACACAGACAGAGCTAGAGGGCTGGCCTTCTTATCCATCACCCCTTAATAGCACTGGAAGGGAATGCAGGGCCTGAGGGACTGTGTAGCAGAGAAGGGACTGATTCCTTGTGTTGGGTGTGGGTGGGTGTCTTAGAGGTCAGGCTAGTTCTGGTGTAGGTGTTCTTGGCTCTGTAATGAGCTCACCAACTTAGCATTGAGCCTTTCTCAACTCCTTGATGGCCTGATAAACCCAACTGTGTTGGCTTGGCTGTGTTTTTGTGTATCCTTGGCTATGTGTAAGCCTGCTAGTTCCCTTATTCCTTGGAGAATCATGCCCAGCTTGGGGGTGGCAGCACTGCTGAGAGATTAAGGAGCACGCTGACCTATGGTTGGGTGGAACGTTGCAGCGACGTAGCTGGTTGCAGAACGAATTCTTCATAAGATAATTGATCTTGTGTATTTTGCTTCTGCAATCCTGATTACTGTTAATTAATATGATGAATGATGTTGAATGAATGCTGTAGAAATGTATGTTGTTTCCACTGTGCATGACAAATGAATTGCATATGTGCATGTTTCACTGTAATGCATTTCCTTGCAGCATTCTATTTATGCAATTTTTATGCATGTACATGTCCATGGACTCTTAGCCCAGATGGTTAACGCCATGGTGGTCGCGTCCTCTTCGTCAGTCGGAGGGACAGGGACATGACAGTATGTATCAATCAGTCAATGTCCTTAGTATATATCGGTGTATATACTGGTATATAGACCAATGTATACACTGGTGTACAGACGAGTGTATATACCATACATCAGTGTATATAGCGATATATAGACCAGTGTATATACCAACACCAGTGTATATCCCGCACCAATGCATATACCAGTATATACACTAGTGTATATACCTGTGTATGTTATATCAGTGTCTATACCAGTCGATGTATATATCATATATTTCCTTAGTATATATCGATGCATATATCAGTATATACATTGATGTATACACTGGTGTATATACCATACACCAATATATATACTGGTATATACACTAGTGTATATGCCGACACCAGTGTATATGCTGCACCAATGTATATATCGATATATACATCAGAGTATATACCAATGTCTTTAGTTATACCATTATATACACAGGTGTATATATCGGTACACTACACCGGTGTATATACCGATAACATTTACATTTCGGTATATACACCGGTGTATATACCAGTCGGTACATACAGGCATCGTTATATATACTAGTAGTAATACACCTGTGTAAATCACCACTAGTAATGCGTTGGTATATACGGTGCATATACTAGTATATACATCGAAGTATATATCAATGACCTTAGTATATACACTATTGTATATAGTGATACACAGTACATTACATCGATATATACACCGATGTATATACCGATATATATACTAGTGTATATGATATACACTTTATATACATGTTTATATACCAATATATACATCGGTTTTTATACTATTATATAAACTGGTGTATGGGTGTATATACCATACATCAGTGTATATATCAGCTTATACATCGATGTATATACCAGTATATACATCGATGTATATACCAATATTTTTAGTATATACACCGATGTATATACTTGCACACTACACCAATATAGTGTATATATCGAAACAACATATTTTAGAAACATTTAACCCACCTGTTCTCAAGTATGAAAGTCATACATGAAAATGAAAAACAAATTGAAAAAATGAAAGCGATTTGATTCTCATGGTGTTTTCTATGGATCCATTTCAAAATCATAGAGTAACATTTGGAAAAAAAATACACCAGAAAAGAAATAGTAATATCACATCACTAAACACAAACATTTTAAAAAGGTTGACCCATTACAAAATTGTAATGGTAACAACATTGTGACATGAGATAACACCAATTGTCCAAATGTTTAAATACATTGGGTATGTAGCACAAGTTGAAGTGGGTTACTATTTAATATGGATTTCTGTTCAAATTGAGGTGGGTCAAAATATTTAGATACAATGGATATAAATTGAAATGTGTCAAATTGCTTTATAAATATTGGGTATGTAGCAAAGTTGAGGTGGATCACTATTTAATATAGATTTAATTGTTATGAAATCTATCTTCCAAAAATCTAAAAATGAAAAAAACTATTAATTACAGTTTTATATTTACATATTATATTATATTATATTATATTTAATATTATTATTATTAAATAATTAACTTGAAATTATCCACCGTATTTTTACATTTTGAGAAAAGAAAGTGGGAAGAGGGATAAAGTGGATGGTTCTTGGAAAATGTCCTCAGAGTTCACCTGGGTGAAGAAAATCAATTTTCGTCCAACATATTGTAGAAACCTTGAAATGACCTTGACTTCATATCTTCAACCGGAAGATTGGGGAAAATGGATGTGGGTACTTCTTCACCATACGTGTATCTCATTTTGTTTATTAGGTAATCAATTGACTTGTAAATATTAAGTCAAGATATCTCAAATTTTTTTGGTATGTATTTATTTATTCAAAACCTTTAATACTAATTGAAATATGACTATGTTCCAAGTCAAGATATAATTATGCATTTACATGTTTGAAGCTGAATTGGATATTTTGGAGGAAGCAAGAGGGAAAAAGAGTAAAGTAAGGTAAGGTGGGTCAAAGGCCACACCTTATTTTAATTTACAAGTTTAAGATTATAATTTAAAAATTGTTTTCAATAAAATGTTAATTTACACGTTTAAGATTATGATTTAAAAAGCATTTTTTATAAAAATGTTTTTTATATTTTGTATTAAATATTTTATTATTGTAGCCATTTTAAATGTTAAAAGTTAAAAGCTATGTGTTTATTTGAAAGTAGATTTAAAATGTATTTATTGATGAGATAGAGTATTTTAGAATTTTCATTATGTGTACTCTAAATATTCTATATTTTCAATCTTTTATACTCTAAATATTCTATATTTTCAATCTTTTATGAACATATTTTCAGTTTTATTTTGTTCAATGTTTGATTCTTAAAAAATCTTAGAATCACATATATTAGCTTTCTAGAAATTTCATAATTTGAATCTCATGATGTATTCTAAAGTGCTAAATCTATTTATGGATTTAGAAGAACAATGCATCGCCTACTATAAAGTTCAAATGGTAGAATGAATAGACTTCTTCTTTTCATTAACTAAAATATGTGTAGTTTGTATATGTTTTTTCAAGTTATTAATAATTGTGTAATAACTATGGTTTATAAATAGTATATCCATTGAATACTTTACTCCTCTAAAAATTGACTTTGGAGTGTAAGTGTTCATTTTTTAATTTAACTGTATTTCTTTGTTTTTTATTAGAATAAGGTGTATTCTTTGTTATCCGTGAGATGTAGAATAGTTGGTGGCGGGGTATGGTTAAGACGCCCCCCTAAGCTGAAAGGTCACTGGTTCTAATCCCTTCGGATACCAAAAAATCGAACCATGTGAAGGGTTGGTGCGGTCCAGGCCGGGTGTGATCCCCAGGTGATTTTGATGGCTTAGATGCCCCTGGTTCGTGGTTTCTTAGCCAATGGAAACCCTTCTAGTCAGGGGGGTTCCACCACTTTGCCAACGAAAAAAAAGTTGTATTCTTTGTTTTCATTAGAATTAAGGTATATTTTCCACCAAGCCCAATTTGACCTTTTAATTGCAACTACCCTGATCAAAACTAAGAGATAAAATTTAACTCTTTAAGTGTCAATTTAAGAATTCTTATGTAAATGTTATAAGCACCATTAGTTAGGAACATATATAATTCCAAGGAAATACAATCCTCTTCCTCTCTATATTCATGCCTATGAAAAATCCCCTCGCATTCATCAAAGGTGCATGTGAATCAATGGCCATGTAGTCTAGTTTTTTTGAACTTCAGATTCCAATGTCAATTTCCCACCACAATGGGGTTGATACATGGGCCACCAATGAAACTTGTTCACCCACTTCATAAAACTTTCCCACCCACATTCCATTAACCTAATTGGTTTGACATTACATTAATTAATACACACCTTGATGGGAAGAAATTTAAGGGTACTAGTGAACTTTCTTGGTAGTAATGGGTGGGGGGGAAGTTGTTTTGCTAACTAAGTGAAGGAGTTGATTAAGCCATTGAAACTAGAATAATGGAGGTAAATTTTCATTGGTTTATTGTTGCACCATATTATAATAAATTTGTAATTCTACATGTTATTGTGAGAAACCCCTCTAATAACATTATTTAAAAGTGGATATATACTTTATAAGTCCCAGTTTCCTTAATTACAAACTTACTAAAATTCAAATAACATAAATACAATTTTGGACATAATATAATTAAAACAAATAATTATCAACTCAAAGCTATTTATTTTGTCAATTCAAAACAAATTATTTTGTATTCATGATGTGGTGATTGTCTTTGTGATTATTATTTCTACTAAACCAATTTATCTAAAAATATTAAATCCATTAGATATGTACTTTATGAATTTCTAATAATATTTAAAAGTAAATATATAGGCTTTGTAGATTTTTTTAATTGCAAACTTACTAAAATTTACTTTATAAATTTATTTTAATTACAAACTTACTAAAATTAAAATAACATAATTATTTTTATGTCAAATTTTAATTAATATATTATTAACACTAGTACATAATCAATGAAAACTATTTATTTTGCTAATAATGACATGTCTTTGTCTTTTTCACCTCATCTAATAATCATGAGATATAACTAATGTATATAAACAATCATTTAGTTAGGATTCCTCTTTCCAAATGGGAGTCCAATTTTGTTCGTACTTCTATGTATACACAAAATTCAAAATAGAAATGACTTTTGTATGGTTTCCGAGAGAAATAAAACCAGTTTACATAGATGCTATGTTTAATGATGCTGAAGACCATGCATGGTCTGTCACACCTCTTCCACCTAGTTCACTATCAGATTAGAGTCTTCAAAGATTTTGAGCCAAGTTTTGATGGGATGGCGCAACCTCATTCCCATGCCTTTTAGGGTATTCTTTAGAACAACCTCCCGATGCGGACAAGCACCGTAGGACTTTGATTAAACCTCTAGAAATGGAAGAATTTCTTTCCTCGATTCAACCCAAAAAAAGTGAATTTTGAAAAGCACTTTGATTACTCTTTTATTTATTTTTAATTTTTCCATGATGCTAAAGTTAAGAACATGTTTTATTATATAAATTTATCTAACTTACTTTTTTGTGATGTAACTCTTCACATGAATAAAATACCTTTTTAACTTGAACATATTGTTATCTATATCATGCTTAAGATGAAATCATGCAGTTATTTCAAGAAATTTTTTGGAAGTTACATTTCTTTTTAACTATTGGAAATTGAGATCTCTTGAAGTTGGAAAAATAAGTGAATCAGAGTAAAAACAAATAAGCTTACTAAAAATCTAGAGTATATATGCTTATTAACTCATTTATGAATGAAATCTATAAAAAAAAAATTATCACAGAAATCCAAAATAAAATATTTTCTTTATAATAATTAATAATAAATTTAAGATTAGAAATAAAGATGAAGGAAATGAATTGCATGTAATTTTAGTAATTGTAAAAGAAAAATTAGTACCACTCAACTTTCTAGTTATGAAGAATTAATATATTTAGACTTAATCAATTGGTCACTAAATAAACATTTTTTTATTAATAAAAACATTTACTTGTAGAATATAATATTAATATTTCTTCATAGCAATATCACAAAGAGTACTTCTAATATATTAATATGTGAATATTTTTTCTAAATTTTGAATATTTAGTCTTATGATTAATTATATCAAGCTCTAATTGCCTCTTTTAATACATAAAACTTACCAAGCTATAAACACTTCATTTCACAGTTCAAGACTTATAAAATGTAAATAAATAAAATAACAACATCATAAAATGTAAATAAACAAAATAAAACAAGTAACAACAAGATTTGTCTTTTACTTATCTTTATTAAATTTTATATTAATATATATAATTCACATAAAAAAAAAGTGCAAAAAAAAACAAGACATATACCATTAAATAACGAATAATTTAAATTAAAAAAACTTACATGAATTTAAACACAACATGTAATTAGTTTTACAATTTTATGTATGATAAATAATTATAAATAAAAATAAAATGTTCAAATAATTTCAGGATTTGAATGATGCAAAATAAATTGGTTCACATAGACAAATAATAACAATAAAGCAAAATTGCTTAAAAAGAGATTAATTAATTATAAACACATTGTTTTGAAATTTAAAAGTTACTTATAAAAAAAAACAATTTAAAAATAAAACTTCATATGTTATTTTTTATATTGATGGTTTCCATGAATAGCTTCTATTTTAATAGGATTTTTTTTAGTAATATAGTTGGATTGCATATGGCTCAAACAAGCAACTATGTTCCTAAATCCAACTTGACTTGGGGTTTTTGTTGTAAGCTTTGTGTGTTTTGTGGCTTTTTCTTTTGAAGCTGAAGTTTCTACATTTACTTATGCAAGACCAAAAATAAATGTTAGTGAATACATACTAAACTTCAACCATGAAGAAATATACTTATATTAACCCTTCAAAATTTGAATACAAAATCACAAAATATATAATAATAAAAAATAAAAAAGCACTCACTATGGAATTAGGAGTGATGTGGGTATGAGGTGTGTCATATAATAGCATGCCACTTTGAAAACACTCTTCTATAAATCCTTATATACAATTACACATGAAATATATATGACTTTATTAAATTTTAATAAAATAAAAAGACACCAAGAAGAATAGGTATACATTTTTATACATAAGAAATAAAAACATACGAAGGATAAGAATATACTTATAGAGTTGTTTTGATCAATCTCACATGCCATTCTGTGGCCATTTTCTCCTTGCTATCATGATATATAGCATTAAGTGTTATTGAACCTTGTTTGAATTGCTCCATAAAATTCTATATAATGGCATGCATGTGTACCTGAGTTCAACATGATCAATATTATAAAATAAATAAATAAAAACACCTGCTAAAATACTTACTTCAATCATATGATTGTGAAATGCATTACCACAGCCTTCCATATTACAAGATGAGAATTCATTTTCCACATTTAATCCATTTAACAATGTCTATTTTCTTGTATCTAGTGTATATACCATTATAGTGTATATTACTATGCTAGTATATACACTAGGGTATAGTGTATATGCATATAAACTTTTTAAATTAAATAAATAGATATTGTTTCAATAGTCAATTTTACATTACATATTTATATCAATAATTAAAAAATCTCAAATTATTGATTAAAATTGAAATGCATATATTGTTTTAATTAAATAATTTGAACATGCTTTTTATATTCTAATTTCTACAGCTACAAAAGATATCATAAAATTCTTAGTTTCAATAAATATATATATATATTAAAAAATGTACACACTTTTTAAATAAAACTTAATATATTTATAATTATTTAAAATATATATACACTTTTAAATGAAATAAATTCAATTGGCAAATTTTTATTTTACAATTCCAAAAAAAACCTCCTTATTATGCAAAAAAAGCCCTTAATCCCAATAGAGTTGTTAAGAAAAAACTTAATAGTTAACTAAACCTCAACTTTCAAGCCAATAGAGTTGTTAAGAAAAAACTTAATAGTTAAGTAAACCTCAATTTTCAAAGTACATTTTATCTTTTAGTTAAAAGTTCTTATTTTTGCATTTTATGATAAAAGTAGATTGAAAAAAAATTTAATCATTTTTTCCATAATAAGATCTTGTTAGCTAAAGGAAACACTTTTTCATTTCAATTAAACCTTAGTTTTTGAACGCTCTCAAGGAAAGTGAAGTGATTAGCCTTTGAACACTCTCAAGGAAAGTGAAGTGATTAGCCTTTCTATTAGAAACTGCACTGTTATTTTTCCCCTTTATGGGCTTATTTTGATTTGCAGCTTTGGATCATTTTGTTGCGCAACCAAAAAAATATAATAAACATGGTCGTCTCAAAGAAGGGCACCCTGCACTTTACGACGATGAAGGTATTCAATAAATAAACTACACAGGAGGGTCGACTTGCCTGGAAAGATCTTCAAAGAACTGAGTTTCAACAATGATTAACGGAGTCGACTCCCTTGAACAGATAACACTCCTACCTCCAGTGATGAGCAAAAATTACAAAGGTCCATTTCTTTAAAAAGAAGGTCGTACCTCCAATTTCTCAACAATAATATACAGTGAGCAAGTCACATCAATATTTGAAATAAACTGCAATATTCATCAAGAAACACAGTCGAACCCTCTTGAGATGTCGCTCATCATAATCCAATCAAATGAGAAAAATAACGATTCATAAAACTATTAAGGAGATTAATTGAATTGCAATGTAAAGGGGATGAAGAAAAATATTGTTAACATTTAACAAGAATTAAAAAAAACGATCATAGAATCTCTTGCAAAAATTGTACTCATTTATTACGATTTCTATCAATGTTTCAATAAATGATAAATGAATGAACTAATTCATAGTGTAATAAAAAACTGAGCTAGGTGGCTCTTGCCAACATATCTACACATTGCAAATAAGAATCATGAGGATGTAGTCACATTTTCTCACAAAACGTTGTGATAAAATCTTAATTCTCATTTTTCTATTTGATGAGAGGAGAGATCATCCATGGGGGCTTGGGAGACTCAAAAATACAGGAACACTGTTATTTTGGTTGACCATTAATACTAATAACGTCGTTTCTTTCATGTTTTTTACACGACAGAGGTCGAAATGATAATCCCATCATCTCTTCTCATTACCCTTCATTATCTCTTCTCATTACCCTTCATGGAAGTGTTGGTGCAAGAAAAATCTAGTTAGCAATGATCATCAAAATTTAAGAACCATCACATAAAATCCCCTTCACATCATCACAATCACCAATCTTGCAACATTGTAAAACCACCCTCTCCAAAGATGTCGATCCCTCATATTCAACATCTTTGTTTAATTTGATCCATTGACACAAAAATTTGATACGGGTTCTACTTTGTCTCTCAAGATTTACAACAATGGTGGATTCAGAGGATAACGAGATCAACCTGTAAATATAAGTCGACGGGGAATCAGATTGAAATGCGCAGGCTGAATTTGCTGCATTGAAACTCAACCTTACGAAAACATCCAGGGACAAGCGTCCTAGTCAATTATGGCCTTTGTTGCCAGCCTCTCAAAAAATGCAACATTCCTCTTGATACTGAGAGTGGGCACAACGTGGGCTCGAACCACCATTTCCAGCTGTGTCTGTAACATCGTGACTTAAGACTAGGCCTTATCCATGAAGGACTCCGCAAAGCACAACAACT
The DNA here is from genome assembly GCA_001517045.1 of Pseudotsuga menziesii. Lineage (NCBI taxonomy): Eukaryota > Viridiplantae > Streptophyta > Pinopsida > Pinales > Pinaceae > Pseudotsuga > Pseudotsuga menziesii. The sequence goes on from LPNX010987346.1 coordinate 47,639, forward strand.
TCATCCATTCTCATGAATCATGTAGGTGGTTATGTTCTTTGTAAATTTAAATTTGAAAGAAATCATGCCTGGGTCTCTACAATTTGTAATTTCAAATTTGAAACACAGTCTACCATATACATGTACATTTACCAAAATGTTCTGTTGGCGAAAAATAGCCGTTCTCGTCGGTCAAATAGGGCATAGGATATGGAAGCTCGAGGGTGGCAAAGGACTGCTTCGGGGGGATGGGACAGGACGTGGGCTAGGACAAACAAACAGAACAGAAGCGAGGGAGGGCGTCGTCAACGAGGGAAGGGGTATAGCAGATGGGTAAGGGCTCACCTTTCGGTGGTTAGATATGGGAATCAGAGTTCAAAACTGAAGGGATCTGAGTTCAAAGGCATCGAAACACGTCTGAGAAGTGGTATCAAAAAATTACAAGTCATTTTTATGATGGTTTTTATTTTTTGACGCTTTAAAAAAAATGGGTCATTTAGATTAAAATGTCATTAGAAGTGATATGCTTAAAATTTCATGTCAACTATAATATGAACTTATGCTCAAATCGCTAATTCAATTGTAATGCGAACTATACTCAAATTTCTATGTTAACTATGCTTCAGACAAGAATGAGGAAAGATGTACGCTACCATTAATTTAATAGATATGTTTTGGCGATGACTTGTAGAGCAATTTTATTTGATAGATCTATAAGTTGTAAATTAGAGTGGGGTACACGTTTTGTAGATATCTACATGTACATTGAAATTTCCCAAACCTAGATTCAAATGATATAGCAATCAACCAGGGGTTATGGTTACATTTAATTATTTCACATCAGATAAAGCACTCACAAAATTTCAAAGGAAAATTGATTTTGTCAATAATTTTTCTCACAATTGACTATTTTTTTATAGTTTTAGGAGGATGTAATGCAGATTTAGGGGATCACTTGTGAGTGGAGGCCAGGAGGAGGACATTTTCCAATTAATACCCTATGTGCTTATTGATAATGGATGTTGTTTTGATCCATATTAGAAATTTCCATCATGTTCTTGTAATATCCCTCTCATATGCCCTTAAATATCTTGTAACTTTGAAAGATCAGTGTACTTATTCTCTGGTGAGGAGCTCAAGGCCAAGGCCCCACCAGCAGAACCTTATTTGTTAGGTAAAGAAATTTCCTAAATACTGGGACTTAAGACACGAACGCGACATTATTTAGAGAAGTCGAGCCTACTAGGAGGAGGTATTGGGTAAATTTCGACCTAGTATCCTTACAATCTCGATGAGCTAGCGGAGATAAGCTAGATACCATAAGAAAAATGATGATAGTAGAGGTAAAGCTATGGTAAGAACAACATATATATTTAAACACATGCACATATATATAGATATATATATATATATAAATGTAAGGCAATCATATCTACATATGATAAGGATGCATACATATACATATAGGTGGGAATATATATTTATATATGTGAATATATACAAGAAGAAGGATATATGAATATGTGAATTTAGAATCCCACAATAAAAAAAAAACATTCTAATAAATGAATTGTTTACAAAGGCTAATTGTTCGCCTAATATGAATTATTAATTTAGGCAAACGGAGATGCTATGATATAAATTATATCATGAAGACATATCATGAAGACAAAGGAAAGTATAGTATTAAATCCCTTTTATGAATGAAGACATGAATTTTTAATTGTAGGTTTAAAGACAAGATTTAAGTCTTATATATTTTATCCTTCGGCTAGAGGCCCTATTTTTTCCAATTAAATCCTCCATAAGTTTTGGGCTTTAACCCTGGCACAATTAGAGGAGAGGTTTAGCTTGAGTAAGGGAAATAAAATCTTCCCTGAACCTTGACACTGGTGACCATTTAGTGGCTGAAACAGTCGCTTGAATTCATGCATTAATCTTGGCATGAATCAAGGGGAGGTTCTGAACGAAAGTAATGGCCAACAACCTTCACAGTTGTGACCCTTTAGTGGTGAAACGGTCGTTTTGACCCAAGCCTTATTTAATAATGCACTCGGTAGAGGAAAGGGGGAAACCGTGGCAGGAACGCCTATCAGGAAAATTCGTTCGGCATTCAGGAAGGGAGAGCGTAACTGCTGGAAAAATCCATCTTGGGAACTCACGCTGTCCATGAGGAGCGATCTATGCGTTTCATAAAAATAGGGCATGAAGCTCGAAGGTGCCTGGTATGCTTATGTGTTGATTTAGAAATCCTTTTGCTGCATTTTTAAGGAGTTTTTGTTATGCCTGACTGTCATGTTTTACGGTTTGGAACTGGGTGATACCATTAGGAGAAATCCATCCTTCGGCAAGTGTTTTGATACTGATTTTGATGTTGTGCAATACTTGAATTTTATCTTTTATATAGTGAAGTTGAGTTGGATGGGAGATTTCATTGATGAAATCGATCCCATACATATATGGGGAAAGTTAATCCAATGTACCCAAAAACAACACCCAATTAACAGCTTCACATAAAACAGGCTGCGATTTGTCTTAATAGGCTGGGCACACCTTTATGCTGGAAGGACATAAACCCAGGCTGCATTTGTCTTAACAAACTGCGTTTCCCTTCATTTCTTTTACAGGCTGGGATTTAAGACTGCGTTTTTCTTCATGGTTTGGGCATATACATGCAAGCTGTGATAATATTTAATGGTCTTGATATGAGACGCCATCTGTCCGGTTGAAAACAGCCCACTAAGATAAGCATGTTCTCCGGTTAAAGTTTGCTTTTACACAAACGATCTGTCTTGTTGAAGACAACCCTTTAAGTTATGTATTTTTTTTTTTCCGTTAAAGTTGCTTTTAGATATGCGTTTTCGTCTTGATGGAGGCTTCCCATTGAGATCAATATCAGCCTTAGGGTAAAACCCTTTTTCCTTATTCTATGGCTTTTAGCTACTGACCTATGGCCGTGATAGGTGTAATGATTGGCGGAAATGCCGGTAAAAATATATTTGTTTATATATTTTAACAAAAAACGGCATGCCGGTAAAAACATATATGTTTGTATATTTTAAAAGAAACGGCATGCTGATAAAAATATATATGTATATATATTTTAAAAGGAAATGAAATGCTGGTAAATATATGTATGTTGTATATTTTAAAAGAAACGGCATGCTGGTAAAAAAAATATATATGTTTATATATTTTTAAAAGAAATGAAATGCTGGTAATTATATGTATGTTGTATATTTTAAAAAGAAACTGCATGCTGGTAAAATATATATATATGTTTATATATTTTAAAAGGAAACTAAATGCTGGTAATTATATGTACGTTTGTATATTTTAAAAGGAAAAGGCCTGCTGGTAAAATAAATATATATGTTTATATATTTTCAAAAGAAATGAAATGTATGTTGTATATTTTAAAAAGAAAAGGCATGTTGGTAATATATATATATATATATATATATATATGTTTATATATTTTAAAAGGAAACGAAATGCTGGTAATTATATGTACGTTTGTATATTTTAAAAGGAAAAGGCCTGCTGGTAAAATAAATATATATGTTTATATATTTTCAAAAGAAATGAAATGCTGGTAATTATATGTATGTTGTATATTTTAAAAAGAAACGGCATGCTGGTAAAAAAAAAAATATATATATATATATATATATATATATATATATATATTTTAAAAGGAAACGAAATGCTGGTAATTATATGTATGTTGTATATTTTAAAAGGAAACGGCATGCTGGTAAAAAATATATATTTATGCTTATATATTTTAAAAGGAAACGAAATGCTGGTAATTATATGTATGTTTGTATATTTTAAAAGGAAACGACCTCCTGGTAAAATATATATGTTTATATATTTTATAGGAAAAATAAATGCTGGTAAATACATATATGTTTTTAAAGGAAAATGAAATGCTGGTAAATACATATATGTTTATATATTTTAAAAAGAAAAGAAGTGCTGGTAAATATATATTGTTTATATATTTTAAAGGAAATTTGGAATGCTGATCGCATGTCAGCTGGCTGCTCACTTTGATGAGCTCTAGTGCCTTGTTTAAATGTTCCCCAAATGTGGCAAGGATTCCATACTACCTTAGTACTTAAAGTGTAGAAAATGGAGATGATCTGGTCTAAGTTGTGGGTGGGCATGTCCGCCCTTTCAATTGGTAGGCCTTGATGTAAGGTGCTTATGTGTTATGAAATACCTCTACAAGAGAGAGAGACTGTGTAAATAATTTGCAGCTTGGGTACTGCAGAATTGTAAACCTTTGACAGATCAAGAAATAAAGAAACTAGCAAAAGTTGGTGGATGTAGCCTCGTGGACGAGGTGAACCACATGAAGATGGTTGTCTCTTTTTGTGTTGTTTTGTTGTGCTGAATTATTTCTTTGTTTACATGATAGTTATGAATGCATTATAAATGTTTTAATTGGTAAAAAGATCTCTAAAGTTTTTATTTTGCAGACTTATTGAATGTTTTATAGCTTGAAGGTATTGGGGTATTTCACAGTTCTATGTACATAGGGTGAGTAAATAAAAAAACTATCCAGAAACGTCAAATATGTGCCCTAGTACTAATTGTTTTCAGTCTCATCTTTTGTAATTTGTTTTTATCAAACTTTGTTATTTTTTTCTTGGTTTGGGAGGACGTAACTCAAATTTAGGGGCTCTGAACTTGAGCTTCTTCTTACACAGCATCAATAACGTGCTCAGTGCCAATGAGCTGAGCCTCTCCTAAAGGTTTTAGTAAAACACTTGATCAATCTATGCCTCAATCACCATTGATGAAATTCAAATAAAAAAAATCCCACATCAACGAATTCACGACCTAGCCAATACATATATGAGAGCGAGTTAAATGGATCAGAATGAATATTCAAGGAGCTTCGTCGCTCAAATAAAGTCATTGGAATCAAGTCATAAGTGAAAACGTAATGAACAAAAATATAGAATATCATTAATATTAATGCTAAAGATTAATTAATTAATAAATCAAGAGACATACATCTTAGTAAGGGCATGAATGGATTATATAAGACCAATCATTGTAAATGTAATATCATTTCTTATCTATTATTCATATATTTATCCATTTATGGAGTTTCTATCCTATTTACGTTGGATTTTTTAGTAAGAAGCAGTATTTTACTGTTCCAGTGGTATGAGAGCTAGTTCTGATTTTGGCCCTTGGCCACATCCTCTATTAGAAATTTTATGATAAACATTTCAGAGTTTCTTTAAATCCAGGTCTTTGACCAAGATTTAAAAAAATAAAAATAAAAATAGTTCCTTGGTCATTATCCAAAATCTCGTTAAAAAAATATTATTCCGCTACATACTTGAACGAAACCAAAGATCAAAAAGAATAAAAGTAAGGTGTACAGATGAATAGTTTAACAGCTCAAAATTCTAAGTATCGAGGCACAAAAAAAAAGTAAAAACAAAATAATAATAAAAAAACAAAAGAAAAAAATGAGGGAAAAAGGAAAAACAAAAAAGTATGACCTTATCCTTAAAAAAAAAGGTAAAAGTAACTCCCTCCCCCCCAACAAAGAGGTAAAAGTAAAACAAATAAAAAAAGTTAAAAGAAAGGTTTCTTAATAAGTGGGCTTGGGTTTATTCTCCAACAACAAACAAAAAAGTGAGATTTGAACTTAGGTGGGGAAGGTAACACTCATTCCTCCCAACCACCCAATCTACACCATTTTACAAAACTTAAGGGGAAAAAAATATAAAAGTGCATAATAATTGCTACTAAGAAGCAAGTGAGATTTGAACTTAGGTGGGGAAGGTAACACTCATTCCTCCCAACCACCCAAGCTACTGATATTTGACAAAACTAAAAGGAAAAAAAAACTAAAAGTCCATAATAATTGCTACTAAGAAGAAAATAAGATTTGAACTTAGGTGGGGAACGTAACAATCATTCCTTCCAACCACCCAATCTACAAGAAGTACTTAGGGGAAGAATTTAATTATTGAAAAGTATATTATACTATACACGATAAAATATGTCCTTCTTTAATATATTTTGGGATAAGAAGCATAACAAAATGGAATCTCGAGGCGAAAAACAAGCAAGATTTTCAAGTATTTTAAACATTAGAGGAAATTTGGGGTCTAAAATGGGTCTTATAAGAAAATGCGCCAACAATAAATTTTGTGAGTTGGAATTCAAGAACCAATAGAATTTCAATAAAATGAGTCAACCATAATGGTTGAATTGACATATTTGTCATAAAAGAAAACTACTTTTTTTGTTCGTATGTTTGAAATATCTCCTTATGTTTTTACTCAAATTTCAAGTGGGAGAGCTCGTTGGATGCGGAATTTCATTCTGCATCCAATGAGTACCCACACTGCATACTTTTGATGGACACCGCTACCCCAAAAAAAAGAAATACCTGAAAAACGTGATGATGATGTCATCATCACATTTTTCAGGTATTTCTTTTTTTTGGGGTAGCGGTGTCCGTCAAGAGTATGCGTTGTGGGTACTCGTTGGATGTAGAATTAAATTCCACATCCAACGAGCTCTCCTGCTCAGAATTTGAGTAAAAACACAGGGAGAAATGTCAAAAATACGAACAAAAAAGTAGTTTTTTTCATTCTTCCTCCAAAATTAATAACTATTATTCTATTATCTTAACTATTATTTTATTATTTTCCTTAGGAGGCCCATTTTAGATCTCAAATTTTCTCTAATGAACTTATGTTTCAATCTTATTCAAAATAAAAAGAACGATCAGAAGAAAACATATTACTATTTCTATTGCTCTTGACGAACGAAATAATTATATTAGTGATGAATTTGCTAATGAGTTAGCGATTCAAGACTCTAATATAGGTGAAAGGTTAGACTTTTGGAAAAAACACAGAATATGCAATCAACAATTTACAATGGAATATTAGAGATTATATTGGTGTCTTGCAATTTATAGTTAAATCCTTGTGGAGTAGTAACGATGACCTAGTTTTGGGATTACCATAGCTAAAAATATTGGGGACTTTTATCTTAAATGTTGAAAAGAGGTTTATAATATTTCCCTACAAAAAGAAGAAAATCACATTACATGACATTAACATGAAGACAAAATCAAAAGGCGCTTCATGTGAAGACTTTAGGGAAATATCAATGGTGATGTCGCAAGGAGATGGGAAATCAACAAAAACGATACACAAGGAGCTTGACAAGGTTATTTCAAGTAAAGAAGAGGATATCTTTCGTTTAAGAGATCATAATCAGAAATTACTTATACAAATCAAGAAGGAAAAGGATAAGGTTGAACACAATCAACAGTTAGAAAATGAGAATCGAGATCTTCAAAAATAATTATCATGCAAAGACAAAGAAAACTCTCCCTTAAAAAGGGTTAATCACGAATTGCTACAGCAAATAAAAAACTTTAAAAAAAAGAACCCAAAAATCAAGGCAATCAATACGACGTCGTCAATTCAAACAATAAAGAACTCTTACACTTAAAGAAAGTTAATAAGGGCATGCTTATATAAGTCATGAAGCTAAAGTAGGAGAATAAATATTTACCAGAAAAACTAAATTGCAAAAGATAAAGTGCCGACAAAGAAATGATGACTAGCGCAATAGAGAAGTCATCAAAGGTTCAAATTCAAAAATCAGAAAAGGGAAGCAATACAAAGCTCGTCAAGGCTCAAAAGTAAAATATTATTGTCACATCGTTACAAGCATTAACAAAAAATGGTTCCGAAAAACAATTACAAAAATCGTTAAAAGCACCAAAAGTTGAAGTTCTAGTAAACACTTCACACGTGATTCAAGTTTCGTATCACCATCCAAATCACAAGAGTCATTATGATTGACGATAATATCAAAAGGAAAATTTCCAGTATTATTTCTACAAAAAGAAAAGACAAAATCGACAACTCCTAACAATCGATCCACAAACAATTTTGTTAAAGGTATATCTCGGATGGATGACTTCACAAATGACTCAACATTTCCACACAATGTTTAAAAGAACGTATCCTTTTATTTTGTGAAGTGTTTCAACTACCAACACACAATGTCATGCGAAAGGGTTACGAGCAAGAACCAGGGATAAAGTATTCCATAATTGTGCTTTGAGGGAAAAGCAATTCTAAGGGAGAGGCAATGTAATGAACAAAAATATATAATATCATTAATATTAATACTAAATATTAATTAATTAATTAATCAAGAGGTATGCCTATTAGTAAGGGCATGACGAGATTATATAAGACCCATCATTGTAAATTTAATATCATCACTTTTCTGTTATTCATATATTTATCCATTTATCGAGTTTCTATCCAATTTGCGTTGGATTTTTCAGTAAGAAAACAGTATTTTACTGTTTTAGAAAAACACCCATAGGCTTTGGTGAGAAATAGGCACCCACAGGGAGGTTGTTGGGTAAACTGGGGTTTATCCTTTAGTATAAAAGTGATATGGGGTTTATAGAGTAAGAACTAGTTGGGGTTTATAGAGTAAGAACTAGTAATGGGTCTTTTTTCACCCCTTGTCTTTAAGGATGAGAAAATTGAATTGTCATCGTCGTCTTCAAAAATGAGCAAATTAACTAAGGGTCCATGATCAGTGCATTCGACATCGTCCCTAAATGTCATTCATTTCCCATAGTAAGAAGGTCCAACGATCTATAGGCCAAGTGAGTATCCAATACTATTATTCACAGCAACACAAGTTCAAACCTAGGCATTTGAAACTTATAAAAAATGATACATCATGGAAGCATTTGGAGTTTGGATTTAAGTCGGGTTTTTCTAGCCTCAATCCTGTAGTATGAACAATCCAATCATTTGCATGGGAATTTGGAATCAATGCATGGTAAACACGAGGGATTCACTTGTTTACCAATATCCTATCACATTAGTTCATATTGTGGGTTTTAAAATTATCAAAAATTGAGCCAATATATTGCAGGTATTGGGGGATGAGGGGTTTAAGGTGGGGGTGGGTAGGGTGGTTTATAAGGATTGAGGTATAAAAAGGGGTGGGGAGAAGGTTTTAAGTATTGCGAGGGGGTTTAAACAAAAAGAGTTTGTGTCAATATCTCTCAAAATTAAGGGTATTCTTTAATATCCCACGATCGCACGTGCTATGTGAGAGGTTCACTAAGTGAAGTCCCTGTGATGGTAAATTGTTAATGACTCTTAGTTGTAAAATTTCTTAGGCTCTGAATTCAGTGATTAAAGCTATTGCATCTTAGAATTTATAGTTTTCAACAAATACAAAGTCTTTGATGTTGATGTATTTGTAACTTTGAAATGTATTCATCTGTATATCTTATGTATTGTACCCCGATGTTTATTCCGGGATGTGTCTGTAATGTATTTGATTCATGTCATGCCCCGATGTTCCTATCGGAAGTTTCTATAATGTAACAAGTTATGTCAAGTCATTGTGGGTAACCCTCCGATTGGTCAAGGGTTAAAGTCCCCGCAGTTGTGGGGCCCTAGGGTTATTAGACTATCCTAGAGAAGTCGACCCTAGGTGTGTCATTGTAAGTCAAGGCAATAGTCCCCACCATTGTGTTAAGGATAAACCTCCTTGTTGGTCGGAGGAGGAAAATCCCCCACAAGTTGTGGGGTACTAGGGTTATTAGACACTACTATACATGTTGGCTCTACTAAGTAATTGTTAAGTGAGGCCAACATGTTGGAGTGGGATTTAAGTGAACGGAAGAATATAAATAGAGAGTGGACCTCTCTATTTATCACACACACACACACTCATTGGGGCGCATGAGTGAGAGAGGAGAAGCTCTCTCAGTGTGAGAGAGAGAGATAGAAGCTGTGGAGATCATCTTTATGTTTTTAGGTTTGACTGTTGCCATTGGTGCTCATTCTATCTCTGAGAAAGTTGCGGGGTTTTCTCCTTTATGGTTTCCTCGAGGAAAATTCTTTGTGTCTCTTGTTTCTTGTGTTTTATTGTTGTGCATGTTATTCTCTCATTTTAACATCCTATGATCATAATGCTAGCTTAGAGTGATAAAAATCTAACATTGTATCAAAGCTAACCTGAGAAGAAGACATTGCGCAGCTGCAGAAACTAAGGCTTCTTAATTTTTTGGGTCTCTCTCCACAATCCATTAGCAAAAGTATGCTATGCTGACTCTCCATTGAAGGGCGCATCTTTCTATCGAAGCGGAATTCGATTCTGAGCATTTTCAGTTTTGGGTGCGGGAAATTAGAGCTTTCTACAGAAGAGGAATTTTTTGGTGATCCCGGCATAGGATTTCTCTCCTAATCAAAATTGAAGTTTAGAGACCTGGATCAATATTTTTGGTTGGGTAAAACTTCAGGAAAGTCAAACCATAGTTTGACCACGAGCTAGAAAAAACCCTAAATACTAAAACTGCTAAGTTTTTGTACATTCGCTATATCCACATATTGGAGAAGGATCAGTAGCTAAAATTTGCAGAGGCCAACGATAACATCCTGATTTACACTATGTCCAAACTTCAGCCTCATATTCTCTATATTTTGGGAGATATGATCCCTCCAAGTTAGGGTTCCAACCTCTTCCTGAATTCATCCCTAAACAGGATACCTGGGGATAATTTCTATATCTTGGGATACCAAGGTCCAAATGAAACTTATGAAGATGTTACAGAAATGGAACATAATGTACTTTCTGTGGTCCAAGTTTTAGACCCAGAAGATGAAACAGTTATGCATGAAAGTACGTACAAGTTCGTTGTTATAAACAGTCCTGTAACAGGTCACCTTGGGAAAATGATCATCAGTCCCAATTGGTGAAACCAATTCTGATGAAACCTGTGTTGTTGAAACAGATACATGCGAGGTTATCTCAGTGCAAATTGTGAGATATAGAGGAGTAGTAATTCAGAGATATCACAGAAACAGTAACAGAAATTTCTGCAAAAGAAATTGGTAAACTAGGGCTTCCTGTTCCGGGAGCTTCCCTCCACTATTTTCAGAAAATGAGTACATTGGATAGATCAAATTGAATAGATATATATTTCTATCCAATCATATTGGTTCAATATTCCATGTTTTGAAAATTAGGGTTTCTCTGACAAACCCTAGATCATCTAGCTTCGGAACTAGGACGAACACCTAAAATCGGTAAGATCTAATCTTTTGCTATTTTCATTTGAGGTTCTCATTTCAAAGTGATATATCACGTCAGCTTGATGACAAGCTTGGTGAAGTTGACAACTTCCAAGCATGGAATTATATGATCTCTCTGAAGAAAATGGATTGGACACCTACATGAGTAGAGAGGTTCCAGTTTGAGAGGGAGATGAAGCTCAAAGCCTTACATAAGAAGAACTTAGTCAAGGCCAAGAAGATCATTGTTGATTCAATCGCGGACCAACTTGTACCACAAGTGTCTTCCCTAAAGACACCGAAGATGTTTGATTCATTGACCAAGCTATTTGAATGGAAGAACATAAATCAAAAGATGGCTTTGAGAAAACAGTTGAAGAATGTGAAGATCCAGAATATAGAACAACTTGAAGTGGTAAAAGAAGAAGTGATAACCTCCCTGAATGGCCTCCCAGGATTATGGGATTCATTCATGCGAGGAATGTGTGCCAGAAGGAAGTGATGAATTTCAGCAAACTCTGGGAAGAAGAAGAAGCTCAACTCATAAGAAGAGAAGGGAAGATGGGAGCAGCTCAAGATCAATCTCTCACCATCCAAAGAAGATCCCTCAAGCGATGAGGAATATGAAGGAATCAATTCTTGAAGAACCTCTTATCCATCTTGAGCATTTGGATAAGAAATGATGAAGTCATGAATGAAGAAGATCATGAAGCGGAAGGATCAAGAAGGAGTCCACCCACGAAACAAATAAAGATAAGTACTCAATTGTCATTTCATGATATTGTTTTGATTATGCATTTGTTTATATTCAGTTGATGTGTTATGCATGATATAATGTTTGCATTAATGACAATATACTACTAAAATGCATGTGATGGGTAAGTAGCTCATGGTGCTATACAACTCTCCATTACTACTTATCTAGAATGAAACCTCTTTTCTGACATACTGGATTAGTGCACAATCTCAATGATTGTTCTGGTAGAGATGGAAGGCATCTAGAAAGTTTCCATGAGATATGGATGGATGTTGTATTGGATAAAGTTGTTGCATGATCATATATTTATGCATAATAATTTTTCATTATGAATATACCTTATGAAATGTTTCTAACCATACAACTGCATTTGACTTGTAGGAAAGATCGCATACATAATCACCTATAAGAAAAGAAGAATGAGACTTGTTCCGAAGAACAAGTAACGACAGTTCAAGATGAAAAATAATAAAGACGAATGCCGCAACATCATTGATGCAGAACCTTCCAGACATGAAGAAGTAACCAAGAAGAAAGGTTCAAGAAGAATGATTTCTAGGATGCAGTATCGATACATGAAGAGAAGTTCGTAGTTCCATCATGCAGTAGATGGAAACATCATGGGCTATAAGGAAATATTCATAGCACGAGGAATAGACTACGAAGAGACATTTGCAACCACTAGATATACACATGACAGGAAGAACCATGTGTGCAAATGAAAGATGGCCTTGTACGAGATCAGAAGACACCCATGGGATAACACATACATGAGGAGCTTGATAAAGACCTAAACCTTTGCTACAAGGTTGAGTATAAAATTTCAATATAGAGGATCTTGGTATCCAATGATCCTAGATGGATACTAGTAACAGAGGAAGCTACTTGTCACTCCGGTTCAGAATGTTTCAGTGCATGGAGCATGAAAGATAGAGGGAGTATGATGCTTTGTTTAGACAGAGTGACTACAGAAGATCCTGAGGTTTGACATGGTATGACAGGATGGATAGATTATTGATGACTCTAGGCTTTACTAAGAGTAAAGAAGATTCCAACCTTTGCTTCAAGGTTGAAGGTGGAAGACTAGTGATGCTACTATTATTTGTTGATGCACTATTTTCTAGGCATGGAGGTGTGTACAAGGGAAGTATGCAGTAGATATCTTGAAGAGGTTCAAGATGATGGACTCCAAGGACATGACCACACCTATGGAATTGAACATGAAGCTATTGAGTGATGCTTCATCAAAGAGGGTTGATGCCACGATGTATCGTCAAATGATTTATTCCTTAATGTACCTGACGAATGCAAGACTAGATATTTGCTTTGCTGTGAACACATTGAGACATGTTAACCTGATGGTTGCAAATCATGCAGTAAGGTACCTGAAGGGTACAGCTAAGGATGGGATCAAGTGTGATCTCTTGATTTGGCAGGATGGAGTCCTGCATGGCGCTGAGTATAGCTGAGGCAAAATATGTTGCCACTTGATATTTGGGAGGTAGTATGTTTCTTTTGAAAACTACTATTTGATTTGGTTGATCTAACTTGCATTTATTGTATGATGTAGAGAGGAGCACTGATCCAGATCGAGATCTCTTGAAAGAAGGATTTCTAGCATAACTGATGAGACAGGTTGTCTGAGCATAAATCCCGATGAAACTCGCAGGTTATCCTCAGACATAATCAACCCTGATGTGATTTTATGCTAGAAATGGCCAAAGTGAAGCTTGAGTACTTCAGGGAGAAGCTTAGTGTTCTCGAGATCAAGGTTCCCTCCAAGGGGAAATTTTGAGACCGAGAGCCATTCTGACATGGTGAGAGGATTAGGTTTCTTCCATGGTCAAATGTAAGGGCTGAGCCATTCTATCATGGTGAGAGGATTTAGGTTCCTTCCATGTTAGATATGAGTGCTGAGACATTCTGATATGACTGTAGGATTGGTTCCTACATGATAAAATATAAGGGCTATTGCCATTCTTGGAATGGAGGTACCTGGTCAGTTACCAGGAAAACTCAGTCTAGGACTGAGAGCCATTCTGATGTGATAGAGGGATGTGTTCCCACTTGATCATATGTAAGGACTGAGCCATTCTGTCATGGTTAAAGGATTAGGTTCCTCCCATGTCAGATGTAATTATTGGCCATTCTAACGAGGAGGTCAGATGTAAGGGCAACTGCCATTCTCCGGGAGAATGGAGGCACCTGGTCAGTTACCAGGAATCTTCAGTCTGGGATTGAGAGCCCTTTAGATGCGATGTGTTTACACATGGTTGAATGTAAGTGCAGAGCCTTTTTGACAGGATGAGGTCGGATATAAGTGTTGAGCCATTCTAGCACGATGTGTTTACACATGGTCAGATGTGAGTGTTGGGCCTTTCTGAAAAGATGAGGTTAGATGTGAGTGTTGGGAGTGCCTTTCTAACAAGATGAGGTCAGATGTAAGAGTTGTGTGGGCCATTCTGACTTAAGTGTTAGATATAAGTGCTGAAGAAGACCTCCATGGAGGCTAGGCCTACAACCAACATGAAAAAGGGATGGCTTTGTAGAACTTCCTATGACGAGAAGAATGAAGAGCTAGCACCATTTGATCGAGATAGGAGAAACAGTAATGATGATGATGACTTAGTGATGATCTGGCTTTGATGATGATCTAGATGAAGTGATGATCTAGAATTGATGATGATCCAGTAGTGATGACCCAGATCAATTGATGATCTACACTTGATGATGATCTAGTAGTGACGATCCAGATCAAGTGATGATGATCCAACAGTGACGATCCAAATCAAGTGATGATCTAGACTTGATGATGATCCAGTAGTGACAATCCAGATCAAGTCATGATCCATACTTGATGATGATCTAGCGGTGATGATCCAGATCAAGTGATGATGATCCAGATCGAGTGACGATCTAGATCCAGTGATGGTGATCTAGATTTAGTGATGATCTAGATCTAGTGATGATGATCCAGATCGAGTGATGATCCAGATCCATATGAAGATGACTTGAAGAGGAAGATGACAAGAACTCAATGATGATCCAGATGATACAGAGAAGAAGAATTGTGCTGATAAATTTTGTCGAGAGAATACCTTCCTAGTTAAGAGGGAGTGTTGATGTATTTGTAACTTTGGAATGTATTCATCCATATATCTTATGCATTGTACCTTGATGTTTATTCTGGGATGTGTCTGTAATGTATTTGAGTCATGTCATGCCCCGATGTTCCTATCGGGAGTTCCTATAATGTAACAAGTTATGTCAAGTCATTGTGGGTAACCCTCCTATTGGTGAAGGGTTAAAGTCCCCGCAGTTGTGGGGCCCTAGGGTTATTATACTATCATAGAGAAGTCGACCCTAGGTGAGTCATTGTAAGTCAAGGAAATAGTCCCCACCATTGTGTTAAGGATAAACCTCCTTGTTGGTCAGAGGAGGCAAAGTCCCCACAAGTTCTGGGGCACTAGGGTTATTAGACACTCCTAGAGATGTTGGCTCTAGTAAGTAATTGTTAAGTGAGTCTGACATGTTGGAGTGGGCTTTAAGTGAAGGGAAGAATATAAATAGAGAGTGAGCCTCTCTATTTATCACACACATACTCACTCATTGGGGCACATGAGTGAGAGAGGAGAAGCTCTCTCAGTGTGAGAGAGAGAGATAGAAGCTGTGGAGATAATCTTTATGTCTTCGAGTTTTACTGCTGCCATTGGTGTTCATTCTATCTCTGAGGAAGTTGCAGGGTTTTCTCCTTTATGGTTTCCCCAAGGAAAATTCTTTATGTCTCTTGTTTCTTGTGTTTTATTGTTGTGCATGTTATTCTCTCAGTTAAAGATCCTAAGATCATAATGCTATCTTAGAGTGATAAAAATCTAACATCTGACTAGTTACGTGATCTCATTTCTGGGTAACCAATTGAGTGTGAAAACTTTGGAATATTTTGAGATAGGTTCCAAATGGATTTTGGGGTTTCTACATTAATTTTGCTATAGAACTAATGCAGTCAAGGTACATGTATATTTGTTGAGTAATTTTTCTTTTTCCTATCTTTGCAATGACTATTTATGTTTGGATTTATATTATATGTAAGTTTCAAACTTTATTTTGAAAGTTTTTGGGATAGATGTATTGTCCAAAATTTCACTTTGTTAAAATTACAAAAATAGTATTTTTTGCATTATAATGGTTGTAAATTTCATGTTGTTAAAATTACAAAAAGATCATTTTTGGCATTATGTTTGTTGTAGATATGAAAATTATGTATTTATTGATTTTGTGTCATAAATTTTATTAAAAATGCAATATTTTCTTAATACATTTTTTTATGAATGTGCTATAAATTTATTATTGTCATTTGCAATGTGTTTTTTTTTGGAAACCCTTCATTGTAGAAGGGAAACATGAATATATAGCCTTCAAACTGAAATTAAAACCATCCCTTCAAACTTTATCCCTAATGGCGATCATCTGTGTGCCCCAAATTAGATATGTATTCCCTATATTATATATACGTGGAATGCATGAACAATTGGCAATAATCGAAGAAATTAAGCATAGAATAAATATGTGGATTGGTTAGTTGCTTGATATTCAACGCGAAGCCTACTTAATTGCATCAACGGGATCCTCCATTAATGGGACTCCCAAGGATAAAATATAGTTTTGGACTCGAATACTACTACAATAATAGATGCAATCAACACAGTTTATCTTCCCTTCTCAGAGTATCAGGTGTCCTCCATGCATTTGGACTTTTCCATGTTGTGCACATGATCGGTTGGGTTGAAAAACACAATGAACATAATGATCACCAATGTAATAGATGTGGGCATAGTCTAAGTGTTCTACTACCACTTTGACTTTGTGTTTTCCTTCAGCACATTGAGTAGATTCATTGACCATTCATTCTTCACTCTCAGCGGCATTCCCAATGATACCTATGATTACAACTACTTTTTGTACCAGTGGACTTTCGTGATTGTAGTGGCGGACATAACCAGCGGGTCATTAGTGGAATAGACTCAATCCATGGAATATTTGACATACTCATATGTGCTCATGGGATTCGTGTATCCAATCGCGTCGCAATTTTTTTGCTTGAGCTATTGGTGGGCGAGCCCGGATAGGGAAATGAGTTTGTTTTTCATGTTTGGAACCTTTGATTTTAATGGGTGTGTCATGGTTCATCTGGTAGAAGGCGTAAACGAGATATGGGGGCATTGATCAAGGGATTGAGGGTAGGTAGGTTTGATGCCTTCGGGTAGTCGGTTTCCATGTGAGGCCACAATATAACTCTTATGGTGTTGGGGGGGGGGGTGAGTGCACAAAGTTGAGGGACCTTTTAGATGCAATGGTAGAGTGAAGTCAATCACTCTTGATCCATAAAATAGAAATCATCCCAAGCAATCTTGACCCTTCCAATCCTAGTCCAAAGGCTGCCAACATGCATGCCATTTAGGATAGTACACAAAAACACGCTCATGTCTTACCTTGCAAAAACACGCTCCTGTTTTACCTTGCAAAAACACGCTCCTATTTTACCTTGCAAAAACGTGCTCATGTTTTGCTTCAATAAAAGACGCTCCTATTTTGCTTCAATAAAAGACGCTCCTGTTTTGCTTCAATAAAACGTGCTCCCATTTTGCTTCAATAAAACGTGCAAAATTGGGGGGGTCCTTAGTGGTAAGGGGAGACATAGGGATGTGTGTGTGTGTGTGTGTGTGTGTGAGAGAGAGAGAGAGAGA
>LPNX010987346.1:73704-117923 GCA_001517045.1 Pseudotsuga menziesii
TTAAAAAAATTTAAATTTCCTGAAAATTTGGGGTTCTGACAGGCCCTATGGTCGCTTTGACCATGCCCTTCCGAAAGTGGATGTTGTTTGAGCACTGGAATGTTTTCATTGTGCAACTTCACTTGCGGATACAGGGTATGGGGGATGATCTTCACAGAGGTGATCCAGATTCTCTCTTGTAGAATTTCCCATGTAGGATTAGCCCTAATTGTGTGAGTGATCTAACTTACAATAGTGTAGGGATGGAATTCAAAATTCAAATTATTAATGGATACGGAAACACATTGAATATTCAAATTCAAATTTCCCTCCCATTCATTGAGGACCTGCCAGAATTAAACACTCTATCACCAAGCGAGTGCATAGTCAGAGAAAAACCACTAGAAATTAGTTTCCCTTGATCAATGAGTAACAACGTAGGTATGCAACGAGACGATGGTCATACTTTATGCCATGAAGAGTCGTGTGTTTCTGGCATTGGGCAAACTCGGATTAAATATGAGTCTATCTGGTAATTAAGGCTCTACCAAAACCTTAGCGGAAGGAAAAAATCCGAGCATGTACCTCCAGTTTATTATCCCCAACATGGATCGTATATGTTGGGGACATAATAAGAGTTAATACAAAACCTAAAGGGTGATATTATTGTCGAGTTGAAGGATAAAATGCAATTAAACATAGATGATATGAACATTGTATGATTGTGGTTAACTATGGTTGATTTTGGTTAGTTAAACTTAAACGTGTTTGAGTTCAATTTATAGTTGCTTAAGTTTCACCATAATTGATCATTGTTGACTATGCTTTTGCCATGGTCAACTTAAATGGACCAGGATTCACACTTTAGTAGCATGGTTTGATACAATTAAGTTTGGTAAACAATGTTGATGTCAATCAACCTTTGTTATGTGTGGTTGAATTTCATTTTAAATTATCACTATGGTTTATTTTGCTTGACCAAGACTCACCTAGTTGGCCATGCTTGTTATGGTTAATTATGGTTGACAATCATAGACCATGGTTAGACCAAGGGTTCAAAAGTATGACTTAAGCTAACTATGGTAAACTATGGTTGTCTATGCTTGACAATGGTTAACTTTGAGCGTGATTTTTATGTCTTACCAAGGTTAACCAAACATGACTTTGGATTCAACATGGGTGATCATAATTGACTATCTTTGACCATAGTCAACTATGGTTGACTGTTGCTTGATTAACCATGGTGGACTATAGTGAACAATGGTTGACTATGGGTAACAATAGTTAAATATAGTTGGCTATGGTGAACAATGATTTACTATAGTGAACAATGGTCAACTACGATTAGCTAAGTTGGACCATGTTTGATAATTGTTGACCAAAGATGATATTAAAAGGTTAATTAAGATTGACCATAATTAACTACAGTTATCTATTTTTGACAATTATTAACTAAATGTAACAATTATTAATTAATATCATTAATTAAGCTTTACAATAAATTAACACTGAAAAATTCCAATAAATAAAAACTTAAACAAATATTTAATAAAACTAGTCATCTCCAACCATCCTCTTCCACTACGCCTTTTTCCATCTCTTTAATGAAGTGCGAAACATTAAATATCATAGTTTACATACCCTTGTGCTTCCTATTATATTAGGATAAAATCCTTTGCATAAATAATTTAAAATATAAGGATTTCAATCACATGTCCTGTATTTAACCTAAGCCATTTGAATATTCACGCGATGTAAAACATTTCTTAATGCATTCAATATTCATGCAATGCAAAACGTGAGGACAAATGTTCTGAATACATAACACATATGGTGCCAAATTAAAAAAGCATGTGAACCTTATGTAAAAAACTATTATATCTATTCATTCATATATACAATCCTTTGTTTAAATGTGTAACTAAGGATTTATGCATTCAATATTCATGCAATGCAAAACGTGAGGTGTTCAGGATACATAACAGTCATGTGGTGCCAAATTTTGAAAGAAAAAAAAAACATGTGAGCCTTCTAAAAAACTCTTTTATATTTATTCATTCATATATACAATTAATTTATATATACAATTAGTTGTTTATATATATATATATATATAAAAGTCCTCATAACACGTAACTTTAGTAAGTTGGAGCTTAATTACAGCGATACTTTAATTCCAAATCTCAATCTACAAATGTACCAGAGAAATATGCTCTTGCATTTAGGCATGTCACAAATCTACCGTGGGAATATGCTCATGAACAGAGGCATGTTATAAGTTTATTAATTATAGTTCATTATTATGGAAATATGCTCTTGAATCGAGGCATGCTATATGTTTATTAATTATAATATTATTATTTGAAATGGAGTAATAAGTTTTTTTAAATTGTTTAAGAATGAGATGTAATGTCTATATTAATTTTATGGGCTATATTCAATTGTTTTAACAAAAGAAAAGTGCATCATAATAGTTCATTCCAAAACAATAAATAATTACAGGTATACATCTAATACAAATAGTACTTACTTAGAGCCTATGCTAGTATACTATCAAAACATAGTTTTACATTACAAACTTTATTAACTATAAAATATTTATGTCGATAGATGTTTTTATTTGAGATTTGGGGTGGACTGTTGCTTATGCTTTTTAATCTACTAACCAGGATGAGACAACTATAATGTAAAGCTTGATTTTATGGCAGTTTTTCAAAATTCAAAATAGATGGAAAAAAAATACTGATAAGTGATAAGTGGTAGGAATGCATGGATAACTCATAGTTGATGAATGGATAACCAACAATTCATGAAAGATAACTAGAAGAATACAAGATAACTAGGAGTGTGAGATAAAAAAGAAAAAAATATAAAAAATAATTGATACTTATAAATAAATAACAAAAAGAATATAGGTAATAAGATATACCTAATATGAAAAATAAAAAAGTATTTTCCATTCCATATCTATCTTATCAACATGATCTAACCACAAATTACGAACTATGTGAATATACTAATTATAGCCTTCCATTAACCACAATGTGAATATACTAATTATAGCCTTCCATTAACCACAAACTACAAACTATGTAAATATACTAATTATAGCCTTCCATTACACACCTTATTTACCATAAAATATTTATCCGAAAGATTGGGATGATCCAGCCATGCCAGGGCAGTTTTTAATTTTAAAACCAACTAATGTCACCTCAAATGACAGTGATTCTTATATAAAACTTTGCCATGGGCGCGTCACATGGCAACAATGACATATTTTGTGTTATCCACGATCAAAGTACGAAATATGCTCATCGCATGAAACATACGAGACACAAGAAACAAATAAACTTGTAAAGATAAACTACCTATTTTGTGTCGTCCATTCATTGAGTTCGAAATATTCTTCTCGGATAAAGCACAGGAAACAAATATATTTGTGAAATAAAACGCACTGGGTATGTTGCTGTGCAAAAGATAAAAAATGAAAATGAAGTTTCTTTAAGAATATAATAAAACAAGCCTGGTATCAGATAGGCGGGGTTTATAAAACAGGCGTTGTTTCATTTTAAAATTAAAAAATTTTACTGAAACATTTTTTTAAGTGATGATTTTCAGAATGATATTGAGCAAGCATTACAAAATAAATTCTGGCGCATACTTTTTAAAATGATATTTCAATAGCATTTAAAAAACAATTCGAAATTTAAGTTTTCGTGAGGTTTATGGTCTGTTAAAGGAAAGAAAGAAACATAAACTACACAGCTATAACACTGCAACTAAACTAAAATATCATTTAGTTAATTTAGCCTTTTGTCATCCTTCGTAGAAGTTTGGATGATAAATGTGCTCCTTCGCTAGTCTCGTCATTCTAGCTCTGAAGAGGCTTACACTTCAACGCAAAATATGAAGTTTATTACGATTTGTACCCAAAACGCAGCTTCAACGCTAACCTAGCTTTTGTAACTGTTGCTTTTAATATGAATAGAGCATCTTCTTTGACTGTATCAACTATGCATTAATAGTAGAGTTGTCTCTGTTTAACTGTGAGAAGATACTTCAACTAAGGGAATTTTTGTTGAAATTGTCATTTTGGTTGTTAAAATTGCAATTTTGGTTACAAAAATGGATTTAGTGCCTTGGATAACCTTCGAGCTATTATACAATTTCAACAACATAAAATGGCAATTTCAATAATCCTTGCCAAATTTTAATCAAAATTTTAGCCTAAAAGATATTGCAAATGGTCTAGAGTTTAGCTCACTCCATAATGTCCTCCACCACACTGCAATTGATCCCGTCCAAAGTGAAAACTTACTATAGCCATGGGTCAAATTTATTTTTGGCGATTTCCGCAAACTGTAAAATTACATCTTTTTGGTTATTCAAATTGTGCGTTTGATAATCTTGGTCGATCTAGAAACTTGATTTTACATGAGATATTTGTAGTTGGAAAATTCACAGTTGGTACATTTGGAAATTTTCAAGGTTGAATGCAAAGGTAGATTGAGTCCCCTTTAAAGGAAAAATAATAAAAATGAAAATATAATTTTGTTTAATATCTTTATTTGTTTTAAGACACTTATTTCATAAGTAAAATTAACTATTAAGCATAAAAAAATATAGTTTTTTTAAATTTGAAAATGTAAAACTTCATTGCCATATATAAAGGGAGTATCAAAATTTATTAAAATAGTATTTATATGAATGGATTTAAGGTACTTCTATCTATAACTTAAATTGACTTTTACCTACTTTACCCTATAATAATATAATGTTGGCTTCCCTACTTTGCAAACAATCATTTACCATTTTCAGATTGGAAAATTCAATTTTAAAACCCTTCATGTAAGATGGCTATGTGAATACAGTGGAAAAATATACAATTGAACTCATTTTAGATCGAAATTTAGATGGGTGTTATTGTAGCTTTCGTGAGTATTGGCAAAAATTCTTTTACAAATTTATAAGGGAGGGGATCTAATGGCAATCGTTCACTTGCATTTATATTTCAATAGATGGTTATGTCACAAAACAATGCTGGTAACTTGTTATATTTGAATTGAATTAATAAAATATTTAAATAATTGGTTATTTTTATTAAAACTCAAATTGAGAGGAGATAAAGAAAGGAATGCAATAATATTATGAATAATAATAATAAAATAAGAAATATTGAAAAATAATATTCAACTTCCCAAAACTAATATGCAACATCTAGTTTATCATTTAAAAATATTTAATTATTACTTATATAATTAAAAGATAATGTACATTAATTATAAGGATAGGCATTTAGATATTATTTCAAAATTTGGGCTTCTTTGAGTAGATCAACTAGACTAACGGAATGGTAATAGGTTTATAGTTGAGATTCATTTTATGGTGGCTCATATCTTCTTCTGCTTAAATCTTGATTAAGATTTAAATAAGCTTTAGTTAAGCAATGGCTAAAGAAGAGGCAACAATAATAGTTTTTTTATTAAATAATATTTGTTTTATGTTTATATTAATTAGTTTATGTTTGTGTTTATCATAAATGGATAACTACAGTAAGCTGGTAATTAGTTAAAGTTTAGTCTTTGTTTAATAATCATCCATCTCCACAAAACTAAGGGGCTGGTTACATCTATAAACTTTTATGAGTTATTTTAATTATAATTGTGCTAGTATTAAAAAAAAATCATAATTTTAAATATAAAAACATAGCATATCTAAATATTTTTCATAAAATTCATTCACCATTATCAAAATAAATTTTATCTGCATTTTAACAATTCAAATTATAGTTCAGGTATCAAAGTATGCCAAAATAAAGCACACATAGGTACCATGAAGTGGCACATAGTACATAAAGTTAAGATGACTACAACCGGGCTAACCCATGAACATAGTCGTCTAACACACCGAATCCAGATATTTGGGTGTTCTATTGACTTTATCCTAAAACTAACTAGAGAAAAAAGGACATGACTACTCATGTTTTCACGATAGAAATTGGACTTAAGAACCTCATGGAATAGGTTAATGATAAGACATATATATACTTTATTTGTAGGAGGAAGTGCAAAACCTATCTCATACTAATATGGTTGGACCAGATATTTGGGTGTTCGATCGGCTTTATCCTAAAACTAACTAGAGAAAAAAAGATATGACTACTCAGGTTTTCACGATAGAAATTGGCCTTAAGAACCTCATGGAATAGGTTAATGATAAGACATATATATACTTTATTTATAGGAGGAAGTGCAAAACCTATCTCATACTAATATGGCTGGACTTGACTAGATTTATAAGTTGAAGAACGCTAAATTCCAGCAAGATAGTGAGGTTATAATAGCCTTACTATTTATAATGGTTGAATTAGGGATACACCAAGATACTAAGGTTATAATAACTTAATGGTTGAATTAGGGATACACCAAGATACTGAAGTTATAATAGCCTTACTATTTACAATTTACAATGGTTGAATTAAGGATACACCAAGATACTAAAGTTATAATAGCCTTACTATTTACAATGGTTGAATTAAGGATACATTATTATTTGAAAAAATGTTACATAAAATTATCAAATGTACAAAGAGAAGAAAAGATTTGAAGAAGAAAAAAACTCAAATATTAGAAAATCACCGAAATGTAAGTAATTTACCCAAAAAAATTTGGAACCTTTATATAACAACCAATCTATTTTTTTCAACAAATCCGTGACATGTCTAACCAATCAGCAAATCCAATGCATAATATAGTGACATGTCTAACCACCAATTAATATAGTGAGATGTCTATCCAGTCGTAGGAACGTGCCAATTTATCTCCCACAAGGCATGCATGCTTCCTTAAATTGTCCATTAAACCCACAATCTGTGTCATTGCCATTTTTATATCCATGTCGTTATTCTATAACTTGTGTCTGTCCGGCATAGAAGTAAAAGAATATTAGAACTACATATTGTTTTTAGTGAATTAAAAAACCCAATGCTTACAATATGTGATTGTATAAAAAAAATGTGTCCCGCATAGAAGTAAAAAATATTAGAATACATATTGTTTTTAGTAAATAAAAAAATCCATACTTACAATATGTGGCGAGCATGTGAAAAATTGTAAAAAAATATCTCGAGGTTCAAGATGCACCATATTCTTGTTAACATTTGAAGATCACAAATAGTACATTCCAATCATTCAATCACTCATGAAGGGAAGGGACATTCAAATGTGTAATACAAATAAGATTTGGAGTTAGTAAAATAAGAGAAGAAGAACTAGATATAGTTACTAAGATGCACTAATATATTTTATAATGGTGGATGGATATATTTTATTAAGAATATATTTGATATATTAATTTAACAAATGAAAGATAATTGGTCGACGGATATATTTTATTTAGAATATATTTGATATATTAATCTAACAAATGAAAGATAATTGGAATTATAAATTTTTATATTATAGAATATCAAAATAACTAGAATATATAAAATATAAATTCTAGATGTACTGTAGGTATATGTAGATTTTATATATAAGTACATTTAAATAAACGGAATACATAAGAATACAAAATTTTAAATTCTAAAGTATGTTAAGGAAATAGGGTATTGGTTTATTGTTGAGGATTGTTTTTAGTTTGTTAGAAAAATATAAAAATATAATAAAACATTAATAACAATAAAACACCTTTCAATTACAAATTTTATATTTTATTATTTTTTTACTTATTTAGTCACTTTACAATGTTATGGGACACTTTCATTTTATACAATGCATGCGATGGTTCCAAAAGTAAACAAATAGACTAGAATGGTCTATAATTTTTCTCTTCAACAACTTCGATCCAATATCAGTGGAAGGGGGGCCTAACTATGCATCCCTACAATTCACCTAGTGCATATGAATCACACAAGGTGATAGTCATGTACCGATACATAGGAAAGTGTCATAGATTTAGATATTGAATTCAACTTCTATCATTCTCCAACTTGAAGTCAATATACATGAAGTTCATTTCCTAAGTTTTCCGCTCAAATGCCATTGCCTAATGATTCCTTCATCACATTTGTAGTAATCCTAGAGAAATTTGCACCATTCAAACTTTTATGTTCTAATTGACTTTGGAATCATATATCTAGTATTGTCATTATTATCAATTTTCTCCATTATGATTCTACCTTTTGCAATGTACCCAATACCCACAATAGTGTTTCCACATATTGGGTACACAAATGTTCTTCCATCTTTACTCAACCAACCACATACGTTAGGTACATATAATATTATAAAATCATACCTTCTTTTGTTTAATTTATACACATAAGAAATAAGTAAATTGAATCTTCTATTTTGTAGACAATCTAATTTTTATATCAATAGCATTTGAATCCATTGGTAAACTAGTTAATGTATAACTCAATCATTATCTCTTCAATCATCTTTTATTATACCCAAATATAAATATTCTTATCTACTCAGATACTAAACATGTATTAAGTGTCATCTATTTGATTTTCATGGTTTCTCCTTGTTGTTTATTCTAAGTTGCAAATTTAATAGCATAAAGTTAATTCACCATGATAACCATCCATTTACAACCACTTACTTCACACTCTAATATTCATCCATTAGGTCAAGATAATGTAAGACATATACTATCATTGTTCATTAAAGAATAATTATTTCTTCGTGTTACAACCAATACATTTTAGCTACCATTCAGTAAGATAAACATAAGGCTATAGGACAAGATTCACAACTAATGTCATTAAAAACACTATCAATGTTAGATGGGGATGGAGGGGGCTTATCAGAATGAGTTAGAGAGAGGCTTGAATTCATATCTATATTAGAACTTTACACAAATGGAATGACCACTTGGGGAGCTACAAAAATTAGATTAGCATCGCATTCACTAGAAAGGTCATTTATTTGAAAATTTACAAAGCACTTGTCTAAAGGAGAATCTGCAATAATAAATTCTGAAACATGACCAACAAATACCCTTTCTGATAGACAAACCCTTATCCTTCCAAACCCCTAAATTAACATGTCTTTCTTAATCTTAAGATATATATGTAACATGAAGCCACAAATGTTCATTAGTCCCAAATATTCCTAAACTATTATTATTTCCCCTTTCCCTACTTCACTAATAAATCCACCTCTTCTATAGACAAGGAGTTAAATAAAATAGAGAAGAAGGATTTTAACTTACTCAAAAAGGTCACAAGGATTTTGGTTGTCGAATTGGTCACTAAGGACTTCAATTTTTCTTTAGAAATTGTTGTCACTTCGGGGATAGTATTCATGAGGATCCCATCATAAGATTCATAAATAAGAATGTATTCCTTTGAATTTGAATCATTTATTCATAAACCTGGATAATTATCCCTCATATTCCCACTTTTTCGACATAAATGGCAACAAAAGGGTTCCTTGAGTTGACCATTCTTTTGACAAAATTGGAAATCTCCCCAAGAGATTGAATTTCTGTAGAAAATCCATTTGATATGTCAACATCTACCAGAATAGATTCCATTCTCTTATCAACAACATAAAGTATAATTCCTTCCATGAAAATAAACGAGCAACCACATTTTCCTCAAATTTTAATATAGGTTGGGTCCAAAGCTATAAGGGATGTGTAGGAAGTTGCATCCAAACGTGACTTTTAACCACCTTGTATTTTACTGGGTTGAATGGTGGATGCAATTAATTAAGGACCGAAAACCCAACTGAAACCCCACGACTTGCTGAAGATCAAGCTCGCATGGTCATCTACAAGAAAATGAAAACAAAACCATCCACTGACCAATATATTAGCCTTAGGACAATATCCAACTAGCAGTTTTCACTATTCTTTCACCCATTTCTATAATTCCAATCACGATAAGGAAATATACTCCATCTAACCATTAAATCCCAATTTGATAGAATACCAACTCTATCCATGTAAATAAATTTCCCAATAACCATGTGAATAGGTTCCACTTGAGGTTTAAGAGTTTTCTTAGCTCAGTGAGCTTTGGATCAAGTACTAGTGAAGCCCTTATGACCAAACAAATTAGATATATAATCCTTCATATCTCCATCCACAGCTATTTCATCTAAACTCTTCCCCAAGCATACACCTTCCTTCATCTTCCCATAATGAGAAGCACTTTTATTTGATCAAACCAATGCGATGGGAGAAGAAAGTATCATAGAAAATATAGAGAAAGGACCTAAAGGATTATAACCCTTACCACTGGAAGAAGGAAAGGGTCACCTTGGCGAAGAAAATAGGCACCATGTTATTTTGCTGATAAAATGTCTTATCACCCAAAGCTCTTGCATAGTTCATAATGGTATAATGGAGATACAACTTATGTGACTTAGGAATATACTAACAAGGGTGTTTTCCATTTGTGTGGAATTTGTCAAATGAAAAAGAATGAACACAACAACAAACATATGAAACCGACGAATACTACTTGATCCTTGACCCCTTATATCCCAATCTACCTTGCAGGCACTTCGAGAGGGTTCCACCTGAGGCCCTAAAATTTTTGACTTGTACTCTTCAATACAGCCAAATATTGAAAGCTTACCTTAGCAAAAATGCAGAACTGATGGCCCGAATGAAACCCAAAAATATCAACTTTAGTTTCCATGTTTTTACCTCATTTGTACTAGGCCATTGAAAACCCAAGGGAGGGACTCCATGAACCACTAGGAAACATAAACCAAGCAAACAATTTTGTAGGGACAGAAACCTCTCTAGGGTTTCATAGACCAATCTCCATCATACCATTATTGCACTATCTATCCTATATCCACCTATTTCATATTCCATGATTTTATTAACTTTAATGGGGATAAAGACACTAACCAATTCCATGAGATAATCCAATGTTGAAATCACTTTGAGAAATGAATACATGGTAAGGGTTGAACTAAAATATAGTAAATCATGCCATAGATCACTCGTCCTAACATCAACATGCAACCTAAATCATCCTACCAAATGAATAACACTATGAAGAAGATATCTAGTTCCTTGGAGTTCCATCTAATAGAGTTGGACAGGCATTGGTAAACCAATGACGTGACATCAAACAATAAGTCTTGAAGGAGGATAAATGTCATACTTATAATATCCCATATAAAAACTCAACATACGTGGTTTTATAGCATCTAAAGGTTTTATAGGTTCTTATGAAACTAACTTGGCAACACCCAGGTCTAGATTTATAGTTTCTTAAGTGAAGCACCCCTAATTAATTGATTGCAATTAAGAAAGTGGAAATTGATGAAATGAACGGCATAGAATTTAGCAACTACATTGACAATATTTAGATGGGATAGAATACCAAATTAAATTGTAACTAAAAAACAAGGTAAAGGGCAATTTATAAATATGTTTAGAAAGGTTTTGACCGATGGAAATAGAATACCAAATTAAATTGTAAAATGGATCATTAAAAAAACTATATTTAGATGGATGCAGATAATTTACAAGTTTGCACGGTAAAACTTTGACAGTGATCAAATCTTCATTTGACTGGTAGGGCGAATGTGAAATTGCAGCCATGGTTAGGTTAAATACCATGTGCGTAAATGTCGTGACATCAGCGATTTCACCTACCCCTCACATCACATAAGCGCGTTAAGCTATTTAAACCCCCTACGACTCGTCCAATTCTCAAGCTACGCGGGTCAAAGCTCTGCTGTGTGTGGACAGTCTGCTGTTGTCGATTTGGTTACGTTGCCAAATGGAGATTCACGCAGCTATTTTCTTGTCGTGCTTTGCTTTCTTTCTGTTAGCCCCGAATGTGAAATCTAGCCCGCCAGGTCCCGTTGTGCAATGTTCTGATGGATTTACCAACTGCACAGTTTCAAATGCTTATGGTATGTTTCCCGATCGTACCACCTGTAGGGCTGCGCAAGTGGTCTATCCTTCCACCGAAGAACAGCTTGTGGCCTCCGTTGCTGAGGCCGTTAAGAAGAACCAGAAGATCAGAGTTGTGACTCGTTACTCCCACAGTATTCCTAAGCTTGTATGCCCTGCTGGAGAGGACGGTCTGATCATCAGCACTCTGGATCTAAACCGTGTTGTTGCTGTGGACGAGAGCAGCATGAGGATGACGTTCGAGAGCGGTGTGACCCTTAAAGAACTCATTGATGCTGCTGCCAACGAAGGTCTTGCTTTGCCTTTTTGCCATACTGGTTGGGTCTAACGTTAGGGGGGATTCTAGGTATTGGTGCTCACGGTAGTTCCCTCTTCGGTAAGGGCGGTGCTGTTCATGAATTTGTTGTGGGCATGAGATTAGTTGTTCCGGCATCGCAAGAGGAGGGATATGCTAAGGTTGTGAGCTTCAATGAAGCAGACGAGGATCTAAATGCAGTGAAAGTTTCTTTGGGGATTCTCGGAGTCATTTCTCAGGTATCTGTTCATTAGTATCTGGAGAAATTAAGTCTCCATAGGTATATGTAGAAATTATATTTATAAGGGTTCATACATCTGTAGAAATTATTTTTATTATTCTTTTATCTGTATAAATGAAATTTATTGTTTTTTTGTTTTTGTTTTTAGAATCTACAGGATTAATCTGGGTAGAAACTGTTAAACTGTTCTCCAACTATATGCATTTAAGCGGTTAAATGTTACAATGTGGTCAAAGTTAAGACACCGGGTTTGATCACACTAACTTTTACCATCATTAGATTTTAGGCATTTCATTTCAAAATTTCGAAGTATAAGAAGCTTAACAAACTGAACCCTAAACTTTCCGAAATATACGAAGGCTAAGAAACTGCACTCATGAAATTTGTAAGTATAAGAAGGTTAACAAACTGAACCCTAAACTTTAGGGAACATAAGAAGGTTAAGAAACTGAACTCATAAAATTTCTAAGTATAAGTAGGTTCACAAACTGAACCCTAAACTTTCCAAAACATAGGAAGGCTAAGAAACTGAACCTCATAAACCATTGGATAGAAATAAATATTAAATATTACTAGGCAGGACATTACAATTTTGTTCACAATGAACAATGTAACCAAAAGAAAATATTTAATGACTTTTTATTTATCATTTTTCCCATTGATTTTATTCATCAAATTTCTTACAAATTGATTAAGTACAATTACAAATTAAGTGGAAGAGCTTTTAGATATTAGTGTAAGAAGTGTATCATCAGAATTCATTTCATGGCAGTGGCATCTTGTTAAGTTAAATACATCTTTATTAAGATTTAAATAAGTTTTAGTTAAGCTTATATTAGTTTTAGTTTTTTTTCATATTAGTTTTGTGTTTGTTTGTTTATTAAATAGTATCTGTTTTACTTTTATACCAACATAGTCACTCAACTTGCAGGGGTGAATAGGTTATAGTTGATAAATATATAACAGGAAGAATGTCTAAGACAACATATAGCTAGATATGCATAATTCAAAGTGAAAACCATTATTGAGAAACCATTGGACAAACCTTAGCCAAGTTCTGCTATGGACTTCTTTTGTTTCATCTCAAGGTCTGGACTTCTTTTGTTTCATCTCAAGGTCTGTGTGTTTATCTCAAGGTCTGTGTGTTTATTGTGTCAAGACTTACAGTCTGAACTTCATGTTTTTTGTAATGGATATATTCTCTTTTTTATGGACCTGTTTTCTCTCTCTGAGGGTCCAGCAAACTCTCTAGGACTGTCACACCTGGCTATGTTAATTAAATAACTATAATGATATAGAAATTAGTTTAGAACTATACTCTGCTCTTGCTAGTTGTATTGGAATGGAAAATAGTATCTCTGATAGTATCCAGGCTGAGAAATTCTTTATCAGTACGACACATTTTTACGTTTTTCCTCACTGCTGTGCAGGTAACCCTCCAATTGCAACCTATGTTCAAGCGTTCCATTACGAACGTCCAGCAAGATGACTTCGATCTCGAAAACAGGATAGCTCAGTTTGGTCAGGAGCACGAATTCGCAGATGTTACGTGGTATCCTGCTCAGCGAAAGGTGGTTTATAGAGTGGACGATCGAGTGCCTGTTAACACATCCGGGGATGGAGTAAATGATTTCATAGGGTTTCGCCCTACTTTTTCTCGTTTCTTAGACACTGACAGGATAGTTGGTACGAGAATCCAATATGCATGCGCATCCAGATTTATACATGCATTCATATCGATATCATGTAAGACTTAGCTTATCAAACTCACTGTCCTTAATTTCTCTTATTTCATTAATGTTTCAATTTGCAGAGGAGTTTGAAGAGAGCCATAATAGCACTGACAGCGAATGCGCTGTTTCTGTCATTCAAGTTGGATCCATTCTCGAACTCGGAACGGGACTGAAGAACAACGGTCATGAGTTTCTTGGATATCCAGTGATTGGTTATCAGAATAATATGCAGGCTGCTGGATCGTGTCTCAGTAGCCCCGAGGACGGACTGAAGACAGCATGCCCATGGGATCCTCGAATCAAAGGATTACGCTTCTTCGAGAATGGAATCAGTATCAGCGTGTCCAAAATCGGGCAATTTATTTCTGACGTAAGGAAGATTAGGGACATGATTCCGAGCAGCCTCTGTGGGGTTGATCTATACTCTGGCTTTCTGATGCGTTATGTAAAAGCTTCGAGTGCTTATTTGGGAAAACAAGAGGATTCGGTAAGCATAGAAATGACCTTTTATCGAGCCAACGATCCCAACACTCCCAGGCTGTACGAAGATGTGTTGGAGGAAATTGAGCAAATGGCTCTATTGAAATATGGTGGTATACCTCACTGGGGAAAGAACCGAAACATTGCATTTGATGGGGTCACGAAAAAGTACAGCAAATACAAGGACTTTCTGGCAGCCAAAACCAAATACGACTCTAAGGGACTCTTTTCCAATGAGTGGACGGACGGTGTTCTTGGAATATCAGAGACGGGAGTGATCATAAAGAAAGATGGATGTGCTCTGGAAGGACTATGCGTGTGCTCAGAACATGAGCATTGTGCCCCTGATAAAGGCTACTTTTGCAGACCTGGGAGGGTGTACACAGAAGCACGTGTTTGCAGACAAAATGAACATGATATTGCGGGACACTTAGTATCGGAGAAATCGACATGGCCTTTTCTTACTAAAATATCTTACTCTACTGTCAGCCTTGTTGCAAGTGTCTGGTTTTATCGGTATGTCTTAAAAAGCCGACGCCTTGTGAAGCATATGTCTTAAGAGATTGGAAGCAATTGTATGGTTTTATCTCTGCGCTCATATTTGTTAAGATTCTATTTTAATTAAAATCAGCCACTTGTTGTCAAATCTATGATAAACGAGGACAGGTGAGTGAAGATTTCAAGCTCTACTTTAAAATATTTCAATGCCTCTGTTGCACATGGATCGTCTCTGCATGTTAAACGAGTTCAATGCGTCTTTTACACATGGATCGTCTGTACATGTTAAACGTCGCCTCCATATTAATAAAAATATTATAGATATCAATGTCATGGACGTTGAAATTTTAGTTTACATATCTATTAATCTTTTTTTTTCTTATTTTCAAGTACAACAATTATATTATAAAATGCGGTTGATAAACGTGACTCTCCATCACTAAAAAGGAAAATGGTCTCGATATGATTTCCATCAAACCATTTAATAAGTCGCCAAACCAAATATAATATACAGCCATACATTGATAACCTACGAAGGTTAATATAATATATGGCCATACATTGATAACCTACGAAGGTTTGCTTCCACTCTGAAGTGTGTTTGTCTTTTTCTTATAATTATATTAAAAATAGCTCAATGACCTTCAATTTTAGGAAGATGTGAACCGTGTTCATCTCTTTGGGAAAGAAAACCCTAGTCGGAATATGTAGTTGGTGTGGTCGCTTTGTTGTCCTTTGAACTTTATGGTCATGAAGGACGAAGTCGAGTGATCTCTCTTATTTCATGATACATTTATCTTTTTACACTTAGTTATTATGTTTTAAGTGTATTTGAGTGAGTCTAATAGTTAATAATATTTGTTATCTATAAGGAGGATAGATACTAGTGAAAGGTAGGGATGAATATATTGACATATCATAGAAATGCTTAAAGGGTAGGTGTCCTCCTTACCTGGGATATATATGTTTTGCGGACATCTTGGCCCTTTGATGAAATATGTGCTTATATCCCGAGAGGTTGTTAGTTCCCTTTGTTAAAAAAAACCAAGTGGGTCTAGAAACCATGCCCAAAGTCATCTCGCTCAAACTCACTTCAATCTTGATTTATAAATAGAGACAAATCTATGGGTGAAATCATGAAGTTGGGTGTCTATTCCGTGACAAATGCGCTTTCAAAATCATATTCTAGCATCTTTCGGCCGAACTAACAATATTTTTCGGCNTGTAATGTCTCCTTAAACATGTCAATTTGATGATAGTTTTTCAGGTAGGTCCACTTCAAAAAATTCTAATAATTATTGTATGTCTCTGTTGGATACAAAATTATAGTCATGCATTAGTACAATCTGTGTAGATTGTACTAACATATTTTGTTTTTAATAAACAATAAGTTAATAATGAATAAAGTTACGTCTTCCGACATGACTATTTACCATAATTTCATTACGTAAGAACATACTGTCAAACAATTGCTAAAATGACATATCAATTGCCAATGAAAAAATTCTGAAAAATAACAGATAGAAAGCTAACACGATTGTTTACAACTTTTGTTTTTACTCGAAAGTGAAATTCTAAACACAAATACAACTTTTCTTTGTTCGAAGTTGAGAAACATGTAAAAACAAATTCGATTTTGTCATAGACCCCCCCAAAATAGACACCCAACTTCATGATTTCACCCATAAGTGTCGTTAAGGATTAGATCCATAAAGTGCAAAGACTCTAAATGCCCCTCAAGCATCGATGTAATATTGCAATTGTTTCTTTAAAGTTTTCTTCCTATTTCTATCATAGTACAATCTTCTACATTAGAATATTTGAGGAGGAAAATAGTAGGATTCTAAGAACATATCAAATCCCTCATAAATTTGTATTTAGGAGCACTACCTATCCCTCAACATCTTTTGGATATCAAATCTATTTCTAAATAGAGGAAAATGTGCTCCCACTAATAAAGGTTGAATCCCAATGAGTATTGCGACTAAATATTCGTATTTGTATTTGTTGATTCTACCCTCCTTCCTTATTTAATTTTCATTCAGGGTTGATTAAGGTGTGTCCTTCATCCTCCCTATATTCTTCTTACATATAGAAAGATTGTTTCCCAGTTTGAACCCTACTATGAGGGGGATGGATTTTCCCAAAGAATGTTTAGAGGACATTGAAGGAGAGCACTACATTCCAAATGACAAGTCCAAAAGAGAAAAAAGAAGAGTTTTTGGAAAGGAAGAGTGGTGAATTCCAAGGTTTGTTATACTAGGGAGGGGGATTGAAAGGAGGTTTCATAGAGGAGGAAGGAGTGGTAGGAGGTGAAAGGGAAAGAGTGGAGTCGAGGTAAGAATATAGCTAGGAAATAATGCAATACAAATTTGAAGAACACTAGATCCCTAATATCAAGCTTTCTCCCACAACCTAGTGTCTCAAATTCATAGCCCTTTAACCGTTAATTCCCTCATCTATGCCCCCCAAAGCTATTGATTTGTGATGCCTTGCAAAGCTATCCATTATTGGGTTCAAAAACACTAGATGGTTTTGATCAAAGGAAAGTCGTCTCATTATTTATGTAGAAGAGAGTATTACACATTCTTGTTCGATCTCTAAGAGGATATGGATCTTGAATTTCAAGAGTGCCCCTTACTTTATGGATCAAAGAGACATGTACTTAAATAGATGAACCTTGGACAATGATTTGTAGGTGGATGTGTGGTTAAGACTCCCTGTCTAGGCCAGTCTCCCCAAGTCTCCCTCGCATCACTCTCCAATTTTAGAGCAATGAATTATTAGAAGCAATAGGTAATATCCTCAAAACACACATCGTTCAAACCCCAAAAAAGGAATGTATGCCTGTGTCTGAATATGTGTAGAATTTTATTTGGGAAAATGGATCCTCAAAGACATATACTTAATGCTAGACATTTGGACCAATCTTAAAAAATTAGGTTATGAGTATATTTCATTCAAGTGTAAATATTACCATGAATATGGGAAGATTATAAAACAATGGAAACATGTTTCCCCTCTTCGTTTCCCTTATGTCCGAGGAGATCAATGGTAATAGGGTGGACATCCTTTTCAAATTTTTGAAAAATCCTCAAATTGCTCCCAACTTGTGCTTAGAGAGGTTTATACAATGAAATCGAAGTTCTCATTATTGGATCTTCATAGTGCTAACCTCTAGTTCTTCAATGAAAAAAGTCTATCGTTTCAATATTTATGCCCTAGTTCATTTCAATAAAAAACAAGAATCTTGTACTCTATCAATATGGTTTGGAGACTCCATCCAACTTGAAAATTGTATGCTTTCAAAGCTATCCATTATTGGGTTCAAAAACACTAGATGGTATTGATCAAAGGAAAGTCATCTCATTATTTATGTAGAAGAGGGTATTACACATTCTTGTTCTATCTCTAAGAGGATAAGGATATTGAATTTCAAGAGTGTCCATTACTTTATGGGTCAAATAGATATGTACTTAAATTAATGAACCTTGGTCAATGATTTGTACGTGGATGTGTGGTGAAAATTCCATGTCTAGGTCAGTCTCCCTCACATCACTCTCCATTGTTGGATCAATGACTTATTGGAATCAATAGGTAATATACTCAAAAGATACATCAATATAAGTTCAAACCCCAAAGACGAATGTATGCTTGTGCCTAAATATGTGTAGAAGTTGATTTGGGAAAAGAGCTTCTCAAAGACATATACTTAAAGCTAGCCATTTGGACCAATCTTAAAAAAATTGGGTTATGAGTATATTTATTTCAAGTGTAAACCCTACCATGAATATGGGAATATTACAAAACAATGGAAACATGTTTCCCCTCTTCGTTTCCCTTAAGTCCGAGGAGGTCAGTGGTAGTAAGGCAGATATCCTTTTCAAAATTTTGAAACAACGTCAAATTGATACCAACTTGTGCTTGAAGAGGTAATGTGTTCTTCAAATTTGTACTGCATCATTTCCTAGCTATTTTATTTCCCCCACTCCACACTTTCCCTTTCACCTCCTACCGCTCCTTCCTCCTCTATGAAACCTCCTTTCATTCCCCCTCCCTAGTATAATAAACCTTGGAATTCACCACTCTTCCTTTCTAAAAACTCTTTTTTTCTCTTTCGTACTTCCCTTTTCGAATGTAGTACTCTCCTTCAATGTCCTCTAAACATTATTTGGGAAAATATCATCCCCCTCCTAATAGGGTTCAAAATAGGATACAATCTTTCTAGATATAAGAAGAAGATAAGGAGGATGACGGACACAAGGCTTAATCAACCCTGCATGAAAATTAGATAAGGAAAGGAGGGTATAAGAAATAAATACAAATAAGAATATTTAGTCCCAATATTCATTGGGATTCAACCTTTAGTAGTGGGATCAAATTTTCCTCTATCAAGAAATGGATTTGATGTCATGAACTCCTGTTGAGGGATAGGTATTTCCCCTATAAACAAATTTATGAGGGATTTGATATGTTCTCTGGATCCTACTATATTCCTCCTCAAATATTCTAATGGAGAAGATTGTACTATGATAGCAATAGGAATAAAATTTTAGAGAAACATTTTCAGTGTTAGAATAGAATCTCGAGCGGCATCTGGAGTCTCTGCACTTTATGGGACTAATCCTTAATTGACACTTATACAACGAAATAAGCATTCTCATTAATGGATATTCATAGTGCTAACTTCTAGTTATTTAATGAATAAAGTCTACCTTTTCAATATTTATTAGTTCATTTCAATGAAAAACAAGAATCTTGGACTTCATCAATATTGTTTTGAGATTCAATCCATCTTGAAAACTATATGTAATTGACGGAGACCTCAACATGATGATATTCCCTTATAAAAAACAAGCAGAGCCCATATTTGAGACTCCTTTAGAAGTTGTTGGATGATCTCATTATGTAAGGGGGCCTCTTTTTCCCAAACACTAAAATGACCAATGCTAGGGTACCCTTAACTGCGTAAATGAGTCATTGAGATAATGTTGTTTTAGCTCAAAGAAAATGGGCTTTGGACTGATGGTTTTGGTATCCTGTTGAATTGTGACCATATGATTCAATGTAATGAAGCCTATAAAAAGGATTCGGATACTCCAATGTATTAATGTCTAGGGGTGAGTGGTGAAGGCTCACTTGGGTAGCTTAGATATCTTTGGTTGAGGGAACACAGATATATTTGTGTGGTTTTTTCAGTAAGAGTTTTATAGGGTAAATCATGTGTTCTATTGTGTATGCATGATTTATGATTCACTATTGTTACTGTGGTTATTCATTTTATTATTTTTCTCTTGCATTATTGGTCTTAAAATTATAACAACCAATTCATCTAGACAAAAAGATACTAGGCCCTTGTCATATAATTGAGGATATGAATTACTTCTTAGCTAAGATATATTAACAGGGTAATTTTTAGGGGTGAAATTTTGCCAATTGACTATTTTTTGGGTTTTTTTTTTCAAAAAGTAAATTCACTATTTGGGCATTTTTAGTGCTTAATATCGCCTATATTACATAAAATATGTTTTTTTTATCATAATATTCGCCCAAAACTTACACATTTGATTGTTAATTTTATGTTTCATATTTAATATTCGCCTACCTATTTATAAAAATGTTTTTTTCAATCCAAAACAATCACCTATAATACTATACTTAAGTATAATATTAGAATCCTTATAAAATACCCTGGATATAATTCTTGTTTTATATCTAAATATTGTCTCTTTGATTATTTCCTAGTAATTTGATTTCAAACCAGAAGTCTATTTTGTTGACTTTCATATAGGTTCTCAACGACAAAATTGTCCCTTCCCATTTAATCCCCTCTGTCACCAAGGCCCAAATTCCATAGCCATTATCTTAGAGGAAATCCAAATTCTCTATCCATCACCTTGAAGGCAATATTCTAGTTTAATTATCTCTATATTTTTAAGGGGAGAACGACACACTAAACATAACTAAGAGCATCAACCAAAATGAATTTCCCATCCCATAATATTTGTATAATAAATTGCTCTTGAAACCAAAATCATAATCCATAAAAACTTTAATTTGTAAAAGTTGGAACTGAAAAAATAGTATCATTTGAAGTTCCCCTTGAGTATTTTAGTATCCACTTCACAATAATTCAGCGCTCCTTACAATAATTTACTGTGTACCGGCTAACAACTCCCATTGCTTTGGAAAATATGGGTGAGTGCATAGCTAATGAGTGTCATGTTTGGTACATTAGATGCAATAGAAAACTAAAAAATAAGGCTTCCCTCAAATTAATTGGACTTTTTGATAGAATTATACAAAATATATTGTTTTGAGTAAAAGAGTTGAAATGTAGGAAATTGAATCACGTTTCCGAATATATAAGTTCTCTTTATTGAAACTTTTTATAACTAATTCAAGCTTCATTTTTTCTAACAGTCACTTTGTATTTTCATGCAAATGATAAAGTATATGTTTTCGTGGGTGCAACCTTTGAGGGATAAATGATGGTTTTGTGATACAAAAGTTTGTAGGAATATAGAGAACATATAGAACTAGTTCACGACTATTTTCTGAAAATAAAATTAGTATTTTTTTTTAATTATCCAAGCGACAATTCCTTGAAAATGGTATCTCTTTTGTGGATGCAACCTTTGAAGGTCTTAATGAAATAATCATGAAATGGGTTTTTGATAGAATGTAGAGGTTAGTGTCTGGTAGTTCACCATAAAATTTGTTTTTAAAGCTATTAAGAATTGAAAACGTTATGGAAAAAGAACT
This sequence comes from Pseudotsuga menziesii, assembly GCA_001517045.1. Classification (NCBI taxonomy): domain Eukaryota; kingdom Viridiplantae; phylum Streptophyta; class Pinopsida; order Pinales; family Pinaceae; genus Pseudotsuga; species Pseudotsuga menziesii. The sequence continues at coordinate 95,594 of LPNX010987346.1, forward strand.
AACAACATGTTTTCTGAGTTAAGGATTTTTCTTTTTTTTGGTTAAGTGCCTTATGACTTGTTGGGAGAACCTTTGGTCTAAGAAACCATGATCCAGGGGCATCTAAGCCGTCAAAATCACCTGGGGATCGCACCTATCCTGGCCACACCAACCCTTAGCATGGTTGGATTTAAACGTTTCTTTTCAGGAGCAACGGATTTTGATCCTAGGCTGCCAAGAAAATGAAACCCCTCTCGACAATTTTCTCTACTAGAATTTGACTTGAGTTAAAGAATTAGGACATAATAGAAATTGAAAAAAAAAACGAAAAAATATAATATTTTTAAATAAAAAATATGTATTTAGAATTTGCAGGAAAATTGTTATTTATGTTTAATATTTAGTAAAAAATGATGGTATTATCAAACTGTAACGAGTGTGTAAAAAATGACTTCTTTAGAAACCAGAAGAAATACCCAATTATCTATGGTTTATAATATAACATAGCACATGTTTGGTATTACCAAAAAAAATCCAAACCATAGACATAGTACTATTGGTAAAATGTTCACAAGTGAATTTGCATGGTTTAGGTACTACAAAACGAGAGCGTGTTATGTTTAAATTAAAATTAAATTTCATGTCCTTATAGAATTGGAAAACACGTGTGCATTATATAAATACAAAACAAATCTGCTCGCATTATGTAGTTCTATAACACGTGAATTTTATTTAGATCAAACACTAGCACTATATGCAAGACATGAAATGTATGGTTAATAGTTGATATGGGGTGTGGAAGGGTCGAGTGTTTAGGAGGATGTTGGAAGTTGAAGTGGGGATGGTTAATAGTTGAGAGTGGGTGGGGAAATATCAAGGGCCTAAGAGGATGTTGGAAGTTGAATTGGGGATGGTTAATAGTTAAGTGGGGGTGGAGAAAGGTCAAGGGCCTAGGAGGATGTTTTAAATTCGAATGAGTATGTTTAATAGTTGAGGGGGGATTGAGAAGGGAAAAGGGCCTCATAGGATGTTGTCAGTTCAAGTGGGACAACATGAATGGAATTGGAACATGATGGGCTACAAGGGTGAAGGGGAGTTGGGATTGAGAGCAGCATTAGGAAGAGAAGAGGTGTTGAAGACGTATAGGGTTAGAAGAAGTACATGAGACATGAGTGTTGAAGGGGGATAAAGTGTAGAGGAGCAAGTAGGTGATGGTTTGATGAGAGAGAGTGTATTGGAGATTTATCCCCTAATACATGAAAAAGAACCTTCCCTAGATCAACCAGATCATAGGGTAGAGTTCAATGGTGTGAAGTCTTTTTCAACCTCAACAAACTATAACTGACAATAAGCAAGAACAGAAATATTTTTATGATTTTAATTTTATTTTATAACTAACAAAAAATAACAACAATAGGCATACCTTTCTTTGAAGTATGTTAACACATAAACATTATTCACCTAGCTCTCCTTGGTCTAAACCATATTCATACATCATATTCCCACCATTATTCCCTCCATTTGGGCTGGAGTGGGGCCACCACTAGTGGGTAGAAAACTGGCAACATTGTGTGCTATGTAAAAGGGCCTACCACGACAAGGACCTGTCAATCCAATGGAAGGGATACCAAGAATGATGGGTGGACTAGATGTAATCCCACTACCCACTACAACACCCCCCCCCCCCAATAAAAGGGGTTAGGAGGTGTGCCAGCCATGGGGCTATATGGGGCAGTGAACAAGGTAGGTTCNGGGCTATATGGGGCAGTGAACAAGGTAGGTTCGGATTAATAGGAATATGAATCAGACTCGGAGGAAATATCTGGCTCTAAAGGTGGCGAATGATTTCAAATATGGATTCGATGGCGATAGTTCAAGGAACCAAACTAAGGGGTATGCCCCATAATCCTTTTGTGAGTAACGTGGTCGAGCAATGATGATGTGGTGGTGTGTTGTAAAATAAATGTAGGCGTAAGAGTGTCAAACATAGGCTCAAAAACCCAACTACAACCAAGTGTGCAGAAGGAGAATGATATAAACTATAGCTCATAGGCCAAATAGAAAGTTCAAAAATCAAACTGCGACAGGGTGTTACAACATGATAGTCTATAACAAACTATTCAGAAATCCAACAAGAAACACCACCTAGAAAGAAAATGAAGCACTAACTTATGGGGTATTAGTGTAAGAAAAATCCTATCTACAAGCTGGAATTCCCTCACAAAATGTATCCTCTGTAGGGTGATGAAATCCTAGTCAAACAATACGAAATGGAAGAACAATAGGATAAGAGAATCCCACTACCGAGAGGGACCTTGGGTAAAAGAGCCCCAGATAGAAGGAAACTAGGATACCTCATGTTATATTTTTATCATTTTATCAATATGACCTCAGATCTTATCTAAGAGAATGAAATGCACATAAATAATCATAATAGGCAAGAGACACAAAGATTTTTCCTCAGGGAAACCATAAAGGAGAAAACCTTGCAACTTCCTCAGAGATAGAATGAGAACTAATGGAAAAAGTAAAACCCAAAAACACAAAGATGATCTTCGATAGTTGTTCTCTCTCTCAATTGTGTGAGCTCCTCTTCTCTCACTCATGCGCTATAGTTGAGTGAGTGTGTGTGTCTCAAATAGAGAGGCTCACTCTATATTTATACTAGTTTTTGACTTGAAAATTACTTACCAGGGCCAACTTATCTAGGAGAGTCTAATAGCCCTAGTACCTTGAAACTGTGGGGACTATTTCCTTGACTTACAGTAGAATGTTATCTGTTATATTTTTATCATTTAAGTTATCATTAACTTAGGATCTTAACCAAGAGAATAACAAACAAATCAATCAAACACATAAGACAATGAACACAAAGTTTTTCCTTGGGGAAACCATAAAGGAGAAAACCTCGCAACTTGCTCATAGATAGAATCAACACCAAATAGAAAAGCCCCAAAAATAGTAAGATGATATCCCGACAGTAGTACCCTCTTTATTGCTATCCCCAACAACTTCTTCTTCCTCAGTTATGCACTACAACTGAGTGTGAGTGAGTGTGTGATAAATAGAGAGGCTCACTCTCTATTTATACCAATTCCTGACATGACAATGACTCACTAGGGATGAATTCTCTAGGAGAGTCTAATAACCCTAGTGCCACGGAATTGTGGGGAATTTAACCCTTGAACAATAGGAGGGTTACCCACAATGACTTGACATAACTTGTTTACATTAAAGAACCTCCCAATAGGAACATCTGGACATGACATGACTCAAATACATTATAGAAACTTCCTGGAATAAACATCGGCATACAAGGCATAAGATATACAAGTGAATACATTCCGAAGTTACAAATACATCAACACTCCCTCTTAACAAGGAAGGTATTATTTCGACACAATTTTCAACACTGGTCTTCTTCTCTGTATCGATTCGATCATCTCATCATCTTCATCTTCAATTTGTCTTGATCTTCAAGTCTTCTTCATCTTCAAGTCATCATCATCTTCAAGTCTTCTTCATATTCAAGTCATCTTCATCTTCAAGTCTTCTTCTAAGTCATCTTCTTTTTCTAGTCTTCTTCATCACGGGATCTAGATCATCACGACTCCTAGATCATCACTGCTGGATCATCATCACTGTATCATCATCAAATATGCATCATTACTTGATCTGGATCATCACCAATTTTGGATCATCATCACATCTGGATCATCACTTGATCTGGATCATCATCAAGTCTGGATCAACACTTGTTCTGGATCATCATCAAGTCTGGATCATCATCATCGGTGCTATCTTAGAATGGTGCTATCTCTTGATTCTTCTCATCATAGGGAGTTCTACGAAGCTAAACCTTTTTCATGTTGGTTGTAGGCCTACCCTTCATATAGGTCTTTAGCACTTATATCTGACCCTAAGTCAGAATGGCCCGCCCAACTCTTACATCTGACCTCATCTTGTCAGAAAGGTGCACCCAACACTCACATATGACCTCATCTTGTCAGAAAGGCCCAGCACTCACATCTGACCATGTGTAAACACATCGTGCCAGAATGGCTTAGCAAGTTTATACCCGACCATGTGCGAATACACTGCCTCGGAAGGGCTTTGCACTTACATTCGACCATGTTCAAAAACACCGCATTGAAAGGGATCTACAATTACATCTGACCATGTTTGAAAATAGTGCATCAGAAGGGCTTTGCACTTACATCCGACCATGTTCGAAAACACCGCATCGAAAGGGCTCTATAGTTACATTCGACCATGCTCGAAAACACCGCATTGAAAGTGCTCTCAGTCCTAGACTGAGGATTCTTGGTAACTGACCAGGTGCCTCCATTCTCCGAGAGAATGGTATCATCCCTTATATCTAATCAAGTGGGAATACATCCCTCAATCACATTAGAATGGCCATGTACTCATATTTAATCATGTAATACTACATCCCATAGTCATATCAGAATGGCCCACAGTCCTAGACTGAGTATTCCTGGTAGCTGACTAGGTGCCTCCATTTCAAGAATGGAATTCAACACTTATATATGATCATGTAGGAACCAATCCTGCAGTCACATCAAAATGGCTCAGCACTCACATTGGACAAGGAAGGAACCAAATCCTCTCACCATGACAAAATGGCTCATCCCTTACATCTGACCATGGAAGGAACCTAATCCTCTCACCATGTAAGAATGGCTCTAGGTCTCATCATTTCCCTATGGAGGGAACCTCAATCTGGATAACACCAAGCTTCTTCCTGAAGTACTCAAACTTCACTCTGGCCCATGGCTTCATCAAAACATTAGATATCTATTCATCCATCGCAACATACTGGAGCTTCACTTACCCTCTCTGCACCATATCCCTAATATAGTGATACTTGATCTCAATATGCTTCGACTTATCATGGAACACCGGGTTCTCCGACAACTTCACACAACTCTAGTTGTCATAGTATATACAAGTAGCATCCAACTGGAGATCAAATAAATCAGATAGTAGCATTCTCAGGCACACTGCCTCGTAACTAGTTGAACAAGATGTGACATATTCTGCTTCAGTTGTACTCAGTGCCACACAGGACTGCTTCTTGCTAAAAAAAGAGATCACACCTGATCCCATACTAAAGCAGCATCCTAAAGTGCTCTTTCTATTGATGGCACTACCTGCCCAATTTGAATCAACATAACCCTCCAGGTTAATATTTTGATTTGCCTTGTACTTGAGCCCATAATAAACTATACCCTTCTGGTACCTCAGAATATGCTTTGCAACAATCAAATGAACATGTCTTGGATCTATCGGGAACTGGCTCAAGGTGTTCACAAGAAAGAAAATATTTGGTCTTTTGTTCGTCAGCTACATTAAGGACCCAATCATCTGACAATACATTGTAGCATCAACGGCTTCCATTGAAGCATCACTCAATAAATTCCGGTTCGATGCCATAGGTGTGGTTATGGCCTTGCAGTCCATCATCCTGAATCTCTTCAGAATCTATACTACATACTTCCCTTGTCCAAGGAAGATTCCATCCGCATTCTACCACACCTCCATGCCTAGGAAATAGTGCATCATACCCAAGTATTTCATTTCAAACTCGACAGCAATTTTCCTATTCGTTTCAGCAATCAACCCATCCATACCTATTACAAATAGATCATCCACATACAGTAGGAGTATCACTGGGTTTCCATCCTCAACCTTGTAGTAAAGGTTGGAATCTGCTTTACTCTTGGTAAATCCCAAACTGGATAGAAAGCCATCAATTCTTCTGTACCATGTCCGGGGTGCCTGTTTCAAACCGTACAAGGATTTCTTCAATCTACACACATGATACTCCCTGTCATGTGTCTCAAAACTGAGTGGCTGCTCCAGATACACTTCCTCTTCTACTACACCATTCAAGAAAGTAGTCTTGACATCCATCTGATGTATCTTCTATTTCATCACTGCATCCAGAGAAAGTACCGATCTGATGGAAGTGTATCTGGCTACAGGTGCAAAAGTTTCTTCATAATCTATTCCTTCTTTCTGGGAGAAACCACGAGCCATGAATATTTCTTTATATTTCTCTATGCTACCATCTGCAGCATGCTTGATCTTGTAGATCCATTTGGAAGTTACAATGGACTTCCCTTATGGTCTTGGGACAACATCCCAAACATGATTTTTCATGATCGATTGATACTCTTCGATCATAGCCTCCTTCCATTATTTTCTTTTTGCCGCTTCTTCATAGTTGGAAGGTTCCTTATCAATAATGTCACATAGCAAGGCTACATAACTAGAGTAGGACCTAGCTCTCTTTCTTCCTCTGTGTGTTTCTTCTGAAGTTCCACATCTTTCTGCACCTTAGATAATTTCACATACCCAAGCAGGTTTCATCCTGTGAGGATTCTTCTACGGAGGTGGATCTATAGGTTCTTGAGGTTCTTCTAATTCTCGATCTACTTCATGAATTTCTTCGTTCATGTTTGTATCATGAATTTTGGGTGCTTCTATTTCTTTAGGTTCTTTAGCCAGGATTTGATGTAGGCTGAATCTTTGTGAAATGTTACATCTCTACTAATGTTGATCTTCTTGAACCTTGGGAAGTATATTCTGTAATCCTTCGAGCTTTCAGAGTATCCCACAAATATACCCTTCTTTCCTGAAGGATCTAACTTCATCCTCTTTTCTTTCGGAATGTGTATGTATACAGGACAGACGAATATTTTGAGATGGCTGACTTCTAGTTTCTTGACGAAGAATACTTCTTCAGGTGTCTTGTTCTCGAGTACTCTATGTGGAGTATGGTTCTGTACATACACAACTATTCTAGCAGCTTTCTCCCATAGATGCATGGGAAGATATTTGTCATGAAGCATGGCCCGTGCTGCTTCCATGATCGTTCTATTATTTCTTTCTGCGATCCCATTCTGTTGTGGATTATATGGAGTGGATAACTCCGTCTTAATCCCTGAGTCTTTCCATAGCTCTTTGAATTCATTTGATGTGAATTCTCTGCCATTATCTGCTTGAAAGGTCTTGATCTTATTTTCTGTGTGATTCTCGATCAAGGCTTTAAATTCGTTGAACTTGATGAATAATTCATCTTTGTTATTCATAAAGTATATTCATGCCTTTCTAGAAAAATCATCAATAAAATAAACATAGTATACATACGCGCTTAGTGAATTGGATGACATTGGACCGCACACATCGGAGTGTATGATTTCCAAGGTTCCTTTTTCCTTGATCTCGCTACTTGGAAATGTCTTCTTTGTGTTCTTCCCTTTCGCACATCCTTTGCATACACCTTCATGTTTTGTATGCATTTCTAAGAGACCTTCAACAACTTTGCTTGCAAGTGGTAATGCTCTGTAATGCACTTGTGAAAGCCTTCTATGCCAAAGCTCATTTGGTTCTACTGAGTCATGAACCAAATCTTGTTCTGGTTTTCCCTTCAATTTGTATAGTCCTCCTTATTGTTCCCTAATCACTACTACATCATCAAAAGACTTTCCCTTTGGACACATGAGGAATTTTCCATATACAAATGCAACCTTCATTCCTTTTGCATCCAATGTAGTTATGGAGAGCAGGCTCTTCTTTAGTCCAGATACAAACAATACATCTTTCATCTTGATAGACTTTCCAGAGTCTAGCTTATATGAGGATTCACCACTACCTTTTATTGGATACTGGTAGTCATCTCTGAGTTTCACCTTGTGAGGTGATTCATGTTCAGATAATTTCATAAAGGATTCCTTGAATCCTATCATATGTTTGGAAGCACCACTATCTATAAGCCAATCATTGCTACCATGTGTGATAGTTCCTATGAGAGCAGAAATCAGAACATATTCTTCATCACTTGAAGAATCATCACTTTCTTATTTGTTTCTCTTTGTGGAAGGTTCATCATCCTCTGCAGCATGAGCATGATGTATTCTCTTGTTTCCCTTCTTCTTGTGATAGCTACTTTTGTTTCTAGGACAATCTCTAGAAAAGTGTCCTCTTCCATCACATGTATAGCAAATGTCCTTAGACCTATCTCTAGGCTTTCTAAAGTTATTCCTTTGGTGAGAGTGCTTACCTTTGTGGTGGCCAGATCTGGTTTTCTTGGATTGTAATGTGAGAGCTTGATCTTCACTTCCCATCTTTTCTTCTCGAGCTACTATCCAAGCTTCTTCTTGAGAGCATTCTTCCCATAGTCTTCTGAACTTGACTAACTTCTTTCTAGCATAGATCCCTTGAATGAAAGAGTCCCATGTCCTAGGGAGACCATTCAAGGTGGTCATTACAATATCTGCATTCTCCACTTCTTCCTCTATTGCTTCAAGTTGTTATTTGATCTTGGAGACCCTTGTGAAGTATGACTGTATGGTCTCTGCATTCTGGATCTTCACATTCTTCAACTGGTTCCTCAAGCTCATCTTTTGGTTTATGTTCTTTCCTTCAAACAATTTTGTTAGGGCATAAAACATAGCTTTAGGTGTCTTTAGGGAGGACACCTGTGGTATGAGGTGATCCTTGATTGAATCCGAAATAATCCTCTTATCCATAACCAACTTCTTCTTGTTTAAGTCCTTAGCCTCACCTCCCTCTAGAACTGGAATCTCCTCATTGATGTAGAAGTCCAACTCATTTTCTTCCAGGACTAGGGAGATCCTATACTTCCAGGCTTGGAAGTTATCAACTCCCTCAAGTTTTTCATTAATCTTGGTATGATGAGACATATTAAATAAGAACCTCAAATGGAAATACAAAATATTTAGATCTTACCAAGTCAAGATGTCATATTTGAATTTGGAGCTGAATTTCTGTAGTGCTGGTTCAGGAGCATATTAGGGTTTGAATTTCCTGGAGATCTGTCCAACCAAAAACTTTAAGCTTGATCTCTAAACTTTGATTTTGAGGAGGAGATCAATCCAGGCCTGGGCTCACTAAAAAAATCCACTTCTGTGGAAAGCCCTAATTTTCGGCAGCAGTGTCGAGTCAAAGACTGAAAATGCTCAGAATCAGATTATGCTTCAACAGAAAGATGCGCCCTGGGGAGGGGAGTCATTCCAACCTTCTTTTTCTAAAAATTTGTGGAGATAGATCCAAAAAATAGGAAACCCTAGTTTCCGTAGCTGCAAAGTGTCTTCTTCTCAGGTTAGCTCTGATACCATGTTAGATTTTTATCATTTATGCTAGCATTAACTTAGGATCTTAACTGAGAGAATAATAAGCATAGAAATCAAACACATAAGACAATGAACACAAACTTTTTCCTTGGGGAAACCATAAATGAGAAAACCCTGCAACTTCCTGAGTGATAGAATCAACACCAAATATCAAAGCCCCAAAAACAGTAAGATGATATCCCGACAGTCCTCTTTCTTTCTATCCCCAACAACTTCTTCTTCCTCAGTTATGCACTACAACTAAGTGTGAGTGAGTGTGTGATAAATAGATATGCTCGCTCTCTATTTATACTAATTCCAGACTTAACAATGTCTCACTAGGGCTGACTTCTCTAGGAGATTCTAATAACCCTAATGCCCCGGAACTGCGGGGACTTTAACCCTTGAACAATAGGAGGGTTACCCACAATGACTTGACATGACTTGTTTACATTATAGAACCCCCTGATAGGAACATCGAGGCATGGCATGACTCAAATACATTATAGACACTTCCTGGATTAAACATCAGGGTACAAGCATATGATATACAAGTGAATACATTCTGAAGTTACAAATATATCAACATTATCCTCTATGACTTTACATGACTTTATTACATTAATGATTCTCCCTATAGGAACATTGAGGTACAAAGAAATAGAATATATAAAATATACAAGTGAATACATTCCAAAGTTACAAATACATCAACACTCCCTCTTAACTAGGAAGGTATTCTCTTGACACAATTCATCAGCACAAGTCTTCATCACTAGATCATTCATCAAAGCTGGATCATCACTGTATCATCATCATCATCACTACTCCCGCTATCTTGAGAAAATGGTGCTATCTCTCAGTTCTACTCATCATAGGAAGTTATGCAGAGCCAGCCCTTTTTCATGTTGGTTGTAGGCCTAACCTCCATGTAGGTCTTCATCTTCTTCAACACTTATATCTGACCATGGGAGGCCCAGCCTGCCACCATGTCTCAAAATCCCACCCAACACTTATATATGACCATGGGAGGCATGTTGCCGCCTTTCACACACCTGGGTCACGTGGCAGAAATCTTCAAGCCACTCGGTAAGTCTCGAGTAAAGGCTATCACCTTGTTCTTGACTCCTCCGTTTAGGCTCAACTCCTAACAAAGGAAAGGGGGGTAGACCCTATTAAGTTACTAAGGCTAATTAATTAGTACGGTGATGTTAAAATGAATGAATTACTTAAGATTTTGAAACTTAACCATAAACAACCATAGATGAAAAGATACAAAATGAGCGCACGAAAGCACAATGCTGAGACACTATATATATATATATATATATATATATATATATATATATATAGCAAGAAAATAACCAGTGCCTTAAATTGGAGTCAAAATAAAATCAATGTACTTGCATGTGCTTGGAGTGAATGTTTTGCAATTGCCTCTTGGTACGTTTTAAGTTAATGTGAAAATATGAGTTGATTAAAATTAGGCGAAGGGGTGCACTCCAAATATACCCGAGAGTACTTGGAGTATGTCTAAAACTAAACCTTCACGTCTACCCGCAAGGAATATGTGGGCTGAATGGAGTCTCTGGGGTTATTGTTCATAACGCACCCATTAGGGTGTGACAAAGATTGGTGCCCCGAGGTCACTTTTCAAAAGTTCCTACTTCCTTTGGGTATTTTTCCACCGTAATGGTTTGATCTAGGTGTTGGATTTTCACCTGATGGTTTGTCAATTTGGGAGAGTGAATCCTAATTATACTAGTAACTCAAATGCTTTTGATACAGCTTGACTGATCGATTGAACCATAGCCAAGTGCAGAGCATACACACCAGAGTCTTGTCAATTTTAGTAAATTTTGAGATGGATGTTCTTGCTAAAAAGAAAACCCTCCAGGAACCTATTTCGGTCCAAGTGGACCTCAATCGGGGAATCAAGGAGGGGTTTATTTTATTATGGTTACTAAAACAAATGATGATAGAAAATTAAACATAAAAACATAAGCAAACCACAATTTTCTAATTAGACTACCACGAACCTTTCTTCACCTTTCGGCTCAAAAGAAGGTTCGTGGGGTAAGTATTAAAGTTACTTTGAAACCAATAGAAATGGAATATGGAATTGATTTTAAATTAAAGTATACTACCCTACAGATTAATACTACGCTAGGTCGAAAAAAGATGAACGAAAAGGAAAAAATGACATGCACGCAAATCCCCCTAGGGGGGATGGGGAATGGGCTCGAAAGAGCCTATTCAAAATTATTTTTATTACCATCGGTTAATATCAAAAAACTGATATAATGCCTCTTGATTCTTATATAGAATGAAACCAAGAGCTTACAAAGTGCAAAAATTAAAGATTTCAATCGAAAGGGGAGACCCCTGGGGGGATTCAGAAGGCCCAAAAGTCACATTTGTGCAGAAGCTCCTCCTTTTTTATGTTATACTTACTAAAAACCAGAAATATTATTAGACTGAAATATGCCCAAAAGCACTCTGAAAGTACGTTTGGGTCAGCTTAGTTTTAACCAAAAAAAAGCTAAGTAAAAACTAGTTATAAAAGGTAAAAAGGAAACCAAGGAAAGCAAGCTTTCCTTGGGATCTTGGCTTGCCTTTTAGGCAGCCAATATGATGTGCACTGATTTCTAGATTTATCTTTTATAATAGAAAACAGAAATCTAATACATGCAAGCTACAAATTTTCTTTAAAATCCCATGCAAAAAGGACGATTTCCCTAAAACTAGATTTAGAATGCTTATGAAACCTTTTAAGAGAAAGATATAGATTATGGGCTTTGAGAAGATAGATATATGTTAAATTTATTTTAATATTATAGATCTAAACAATATCAAAGCTATGAACAAAGTAACTGGGTAAAAGAGTTGATTTTGAAGGAGGAAGAGGAGGAGATAAATGCTGGCAGCCTTGAAGATCCACCGTGGAGCTTTCAGGTGGAATGTCAAGTGACTATGCCTTTGGAAAGTTTTGGAGAGAGTGAAGAAGAAAACTAGATCAGCATCATCTCCAATCTAGGAACCTGCAGCTTAGGTGAAATACAAAAACTTGCTGCAATACTTGTGAGATCCGATTAGTGCATACACAGAGATTCAGAATAACATGCATATAAGCTTATAGAACATGTTGAATCTAGATCTCTAAACATGCATCAAAGGAAAGAGATGGCCAATAAACTTATTGAAAAGAACCTTTCCTATCAATATTATAATAAGCTTATTATCAATCTTAGCAATGAATCCACAAGCAATCAGCAAATCATGAACACATATACATGTTACCTCAGTAAAAAATGGCAATGATCATCCACACATACAATGGCACAACATTGTTTTTCCTCCAAAGATTCTATTTATTTCAAATGAACAATAACAATAGTACAATAGCAGTAGCAGCTCAACCCCAGTTCTAACTAGCTTGGAAAAGGAGGCCTATGCTTGGATATATACAAAAACTAGGAGATCCATCCCAGGGGGGCATAAATCCCAAGGAGATAGACCAAATCAACTGATGGAGAGTCAATCAATGTAGATCTAAAGCTGAACTGAGCCAGATCTGAGTCTCACTAAGTGTAATTGTCAATTGGAGAGCTGATCTGACTGACACTTCAACCTGTTGACTGAAGCATCCACCAAAACTCATCCAGATGAGCCAAAACATGTGAAGGAGAGAGGGAGGGCGATGCTGAAGATCAACTCTGTATCTAATTTGATCACCTCCTTCATTCAAGGATTTGTCAGATCCAGTCAATCTGGTTCATATCTAACTGATTTCAATCAAATCGGCTAAGAATCCACTGATCTATGATTCTGGATTTGCTCCATTATTCATCAATTTATTAATTAAATTAATCAATAATTGATTTTTTGGGATTTCTGACCTGAGTGATGGAAAATCACTCAAAACTAGGAAGTAGGGGGTCTATGGGTTTACATGGTGCTCTTAGCTTGAAAATGAGCACCTACATGACTGAAACTGATTATTTGGCCCACTTTTATTACAAAATCACTTTTTCCAATTAAACTATTAAAAAATAGCATAAGTTTTGGAAAAATTAAATTTTAATAAAAAACACTGAAAAAACTAAAAAGTTGAAAAATTGAAAAAAACTAGGGGGACTTAGGTATGTTCATATGACTCGACCATGATGTCTAGAATGTTTATACATTGACACATAGACTCTAATAACCTCAATAATCCTAAATGCCAAGCCGACCACCCCAACTTTGGAGGTATGGAGTGAAAAAATCAGAAATTATCAGTCGTTTATTTAACAACCAATAATAACCAAGGGAAAAAACACCCTGGGCTGATCAGATTGACAAATAAAGTCTAAGAGACCAAGTCTTTTATATACACTATCATGCTAGAACATTTATTACAATTCCCCCATGGGGTATGAACATGTGGTATAGTACAACAAGCAATTCCTAGAAGTACTTCCAAAGGTCTTTTGAAGTCCGAACAAATTATCCTTGTTCGATTCACCAGGTTCACTTGATAAAAAACCACTAAGTACAACTTAGGTGGTAACAAGGCCCAACCTACCACCATGTCCAAAAGGATCATCCAACACTTATATCTGGCCATGGGAGGCCGATCCTGCCACCATGTCAGAAAGGCCCAACACTCACATCTAACCATGGGAGGCCCAACCTGCCACCATGTGAGAAAGGCTCAACGCTTACATCCGACCATGGGAGGTGTAGCCTGCCACCATGTCAAAAATGACTAGTGCTTACATCTGACCATGGGAGTCCCATCTTGCCACCATTTCAGAAAGGATCAGCACTTATATCTGACCATGGGAGGCGTAGCCTCCAACCATGTTAGAAAGTCCCAACACTTATATCCGACCATGGAAGGAACCAATCCTGCCACCATGTCAGAAGGGATCAACACTTACATCTAACCATGTGAGGCCTAGCTTGCCACCATGTCGGAAGGGCTCAACACATACATCTGACCATGGGAGGCCTATCCTTGCACCATGTCGGAAGGGCTCACATACTCATCACTTCCCCTTGGAGGGAACCTTGATATGGAGAACACCAAGCTTCTCCTTGAAGTACTGAAACTTTATTTTGGCTATTTCTAGCATAGAATCACATGAGGGATGATTACTTCCAAGGATAATCTGTGAGCTTCGCTGGGACTGATTACATCCAAGGAAAACCTACAGGACCATTTACATATAAGAAACCTATGAGCTTTGCCAGGATTTTTAGGCTCAGACAACCTGTCTCACCGACTATGCTAGAAATCCCTCTTTTGAGAGATCTCGATCTGTATCACAAACTGGAGCTTCACAACTCCTCTCTACATCATAATAAAAATGAAAGTCATATCAATCAAATCAAATAGTATCTTAAAAAATAAACATACTACCTTACAAATAGCTGAGCAAGTGGAAATATATTTTTCCTCGGCTGTACTGAGTGCCATGCATGAATCCTTCCTGCTAAATGAAGAGATCATAGCTGATCTCATGCTAAAGCAGCACCCCAAAGTGCTCCTCCTATCAATGGCATTTCCCAATCCGAATCCACATAACCCTCCAGGTTAATCTTATGATTCACTTCATACTTGAGCCCATAGTCAATTGTACCCTTCAGGTACCTCAGAATATGCTTTGCAGGAATCAGGCGAACATGTCTCGGATCCATCATGAACTGGATCAATGTATTCACACAAAGAAAATATATGGTCTTGTATTTGTCAGGAACATCAAGGACCCAATCATGTGACAATACATTGTAGAATCAACCAACTCTAATGAAGCATTAATCAATAGCTTCAGGTTCGATACCATAGTTGTGATCATGGCGTTGCAATCCATCATCCCGAACCTATTTATGATTTCTAATGCATACTTCCCTTGTCCCAGGGAGATTCCATCTTCATTCTGCCACACCTCCATGCCTAGAAAGTAGTGCATCATACCCAAGTATTTTATCTCAAACTCGGCAGAAAGTCTCCTTCTTGTAACTTTAATGAGTTCCTTTTTTTCTATTAGGAACAATTCATCAACATATGACAGGAGCATCACTAGTCTTCTTCCTTCAACCTTAAAGAAAATGTTGGAATATTCTTTACTATCAGTAAATCCTAGATCCATCTATAAGCTGTCCATCCTGTCATACCATGTCGAACCTCAGGATATTTTGCAGTCACTCCCTCTGAAGTGGAGCATCATTCTCCCTCTTCCTTTCATACTCTATGTATTGAAACATTATGTACTGGAGTGACAAGTAGCTTCCTTTGCTACTAATATTCTATGTATCCATCTAGGGTCATTGGATACCAAGATCGTCTATCTTGATCCTTTTCAAAAGTTCTTCTTATGCCCATCTGTGAGCTTGCCATCCTCTATAGGCTTTCATATTCAACATTGTAGCAAAGGTTAATATCTTCATCACTCTAGGTGATCTTCAAGATCCTCATTTATGTGTTATCCCATAGGTGTCTTCTCATCTCGTATAAGGGCTTCTTTAATTTGCACACATGAGTCTTCTTGTCATGTGTCTTAACTTCTAGTGGCTGCAAATGTTTCTTCGAATTCTATTCCTTGTTTCCAAGAGAAGCCTCATGCTACAAATCTTTCCTTGTATCCCATGATTTTTCCATCTATTTCATGATGGAACTTACAGATACAACATCCTAGACATCATTCTTCTTAAAATGGTACTCTCCTTCCCTTTCTTTTTGGCTACTTCTTTATAGATGGAAGGATCTGCATCAATGATGTCACTCAACACTGTCACATAACTAGAGTGTGTCTGAGGCCTATTGAAGTTTCGTCCTACTATATTTTTCCTGAAGCTTTTTCTTTTGCTATGGAAGCTTCAGCTTTATGTTCATGTATGCTTATTGGAGTGAATCTTGAACTGTCGTCACTTGTTCTTTGGAACAAGTCTCATCCTTCTTTTCTTGTAAGAGATTGTGCGTGATATTTCCTACAAGTTAAATGCATTATTTGTATGGTTAGAAACATTTCATAAGGCATATTCATAATGTAAAATTCTTATGCATAAATATATAATCATGCAACTATTTTATCCAATAAAAAATTCACCCATATCTCACGAAAAATTTCTAGATTCCTTCCATATCTACCATGACATCATTGATATTTTGCACTAATCCAATATGTCAGCAAAGAGGCTTCATTCTAGATAAGTAGAAATAGAGATTTGTATATCACCATGGGATACTTACCCATCACATGCATATTAGTAGTATACTGTCATAAATGCAAACATTCTATCATGTATAACACATCAACTAAATATAAAAAAATGCATAACCAAATAATATCATGCAATGAAAATTGAATACTTATCTTTATTTGTCTCATGGGTAGACTCCTTCTTGAGCCTTCATCTTCATCATCTTCTCCATTCATGACATCATCATTTCTTATCCAAATGCTAAGATGGATAAGAGGTTCTTCAATAATTGAGTCCTTCATATTCCTCATCACTTGAGGGATTGTCTTTGAATCGAGAGAGATTTATATTCACTTGCTCCCATCTTCTCTTCTCTTATTATGAGTTGAGATTCTTCTTGTGTGCACTCTTCCCAGATTCTGCTGAAGGTAATCACTTCCTTCTGGCACACATTCCTTGAACGAATGAGTCCCATGATCCTGGGAGGCCATAATAGTATCTTATTATTCTTCGACTGCTTCGTCATAGCATCAAACACTTCATTTTGCTGTCTTTAGGGATGACACATGAGGAATGAGATGATCTTTAATAAAATATGGAATGATTCTCATGGCTCTAGCCTTAGACTCATCTCCCTCTATCTCCTATGTTGGAGTCATTTACCCAACTTGCACACTTATTTGGTCAATTTTGGCCTATTTACCCACTATCCTAAGTTTAATTTACTTGCTTGGCATCATATTAGCACACTATGACAACAAAATGAACTCACCCATGCCCTCCTTTAGTCAAGGAGGCCAACTAATCCTTCTCCTTCATTCGAGGATGCTAACTGGGCTTCCTCCTTCAAACAGGGAGCATTTTTGGGGTGATCTAAGTGTCATAAATGCACCTAATTGCTATCTGATTGTTACAATCAGTTAAGCTAAGTTGTGAAGGCACCTCCATTTATTATTTGTTTATTTTTTGTCATTATTAATGAAATGGAGCTAACATTGGAGCCTACAACCACTTCTTATGACATGTGTCACTTCAGTTAACTCTATCGGAGCTACTTGGAGTTATGGATGCGCTACCTCGTCTAGTTGGACATGAAGTTACATGTGATGAGTCACTTTAAGTTAGACTATGTCATCTATTGTACTCTGATTTAGTTAGTACATAGTGTGAGAGTCAGTTATTGATTAATTATGTGGTTAACTAAGTGTGTCGATTGTGGCTGACATTCAGTAAGCTACACCCATTCATTCAATTCGAACTTGACCCCCTTGGGAATTAGAATTTTCTTGGCATTCATGCACCTTGCATGACCATTTTATTATATATCATTATTTTATTGATTATACATAGCTGCAACATTCTATTGCAGCGCCATTATGCCATTTTCATGCTTAATTGTCTTAAATCTCTTATGAGACTGTGTTTTAGTCCCTAGATTAATGTGACCGATTAATATCCTAGACCTTTCTTACTGAAATACTGATCCAAGTCAGTTTCTTCAAGGATCACGAAGTTCCTATACTTCTTCTGATTTTCATTCTTCCCTTCAAATAGCTTGGTCAAGGAATCAAACATATCTTTATGTGTCTTTAGGGAAGCCACTTTTTTGATAGAATCAACAATAATCCTCTTGGCCTTGACCAAGTTCTCCTTCTGTAAGGCCTTAGCCTCGTCTCCCTTTGGAACTGGAACCTCTCCACTTATGTAGGTGTCCAATTCATTTTCTTCAACAACCAGTGAAATATTATACTTCTATGCTCGAAAGTTTTCAACTTCACCAAGCTTTTCATCAAGCTAGTGTGATAGGTCATTTTGAAATGAGATCTTCAAATGTAAATAGAAAAAGATTATATCTTACTTATTTTGGGTGTCTATTGTGGTTTCAGATCTAGCTAATTTAGGGTTTGTCAGAGAAACCCTATTTTTCAAAACTTGGAATATTTCATATCTGATTGGATAGAAAGATATTCCTCTTGAAGGCGATATGAGCAGCATACTCATTTTCCCAAAACTGTGATCAGAACTGCAAAATATCTGATGTCGTAGTTTTCTTCAATTTCTTCTATATAATTAACTAATATTGTTTCTAAAATAAATCCGAAATTACTATTCCTTTGTGTCTTAAACTTTGCACTGAGGTATCCTCGTTTGTCCTGTTTCCAACACCGCAGGTTTGAGCAGAATTATTTTCACCAATTGGGACTTATGAGAGCTTCCCCAAGGTGACGTATTCCATGACTATTCAGCATAGAAAACTTGTACATACCTCCACGTGTCACTTTTTCACCTTAAGGTTCTTAAACTTTCATCACAGAAAGTAAGTTCCATTTCCTATATCGAACATCTTGTGAAATTTCATTTGGACCTTTGTAGCCCTAGATATAGCGATTTTCCCTAAGTGTCCTCTTTAGGGATAAATTGAGGGAGACAATGGAACCTTGATTCATAGGAATCTTATCTCTAAGAATATAGTGAATATGAGGATGAAACATTTACACAGGGTACATAAGGTATTTATCTTCATCCTGTAAATGTTTCAGTTTTTTTTTCCTTCTCCAATCTCGACATATAGAGAATGTACCAAAACTACTAGTTTTAGTATTTTAGGTTTTTTCAGGTCTGGGGTCAAATTAGGTTTTGACTTTCCTATAGTTTTAACCAACCAAAAATTTTGATCTTGGTCTCTAAATTTCAATTTTGAGGAGAGAAATCCTATGCTCGGCTCACTCAAAAATTTCCTCTTCTATGAAAAGCCCCAATTTCCTGCAGTAGTGATAGGTCAAAAACTAAAAATGCCTGAAATCAAATTTTTCTTCGAGAAGAAGATGCGCCATTCAATGGAGAGTCAGCCTAGCCTCCTTTTGTTGATGATCTATGGAGAGAGACCCAAATAGTAAGAATCCCTAGCTTCTGCAGCTACACAATGTCTTCTTCTCATGTTAGCTTTGATACCATGTTAGATTTTTATCATTTTATCAATATGATCTAGGATCTTATTTGAGAGAATGACTTGCACATAAATAATTACAAGAGACAAGAAGAAAAAATAGTTTTCCTCGGGAAAATCATAAAGGAGAAAACCCCGCCACTTCCTCAGAGATAGAATGAGCACCAATGGTAAAAGTAAAACCCAAAAACACAAAGTTGATCTCTGACAATTGTTCTCTCTCTCTCACTTGTGCGAGCTCCTCTTCTCTCACTCATGTGCTACAGTTGAGTGTGTTTGTGTCTCAAATAGAGAGGCACACTCTCTATTTACACTAGTTTCTGACTTGACAATTACTTACCAGGACCGACTTCTCTAGGAGATTCTAATGACCCTATTACCCCAAAACTATGGGGACTATTGCCCCGACTTACAATGGAGGGTTAACCTCTATGAATTTACATGACTTGATTACATTAATGATTATCCCGATAGGAACATCGGGGTAAAAAGAAATATGATATATAAAATATACAAGTGAATACATTCTGAAGTTACAAATACATCAAAACCTTGCTCATGATATGTTTGGAGTGGTTTACTGGCACTTCATCCTTTTCGCCCTCGACACCCAGTATACTCCGCAATGCATGAGGAGGACTATGAAGGGTTAGCATTTAGTACATAATGGAGTGTGGTATTCCACCCTAGCTTTTGGAACCCCTTCATTATGGCTAACTCCCGCAGAGCAAGGGCCCCTCTGACACATTGGTCATGATCGTTTCAACAAGTACAAGAGGATTTTGGTCCCCTAATGGACACCAACTATGTCTAAAATGTGAGTGACAAAGGGGTGTTATTTGTATTCCTATCCCTAATGTCCTAACTTAGGCACAAGATTGTTTTTGTCCTCAAATGAGGTTACAATGTTGGTTGTAGTAAATTAATGTTTTCGAATAGATTGGGGTCATGAACGAAGCATTTTTCTTTAGTGTGTGAGATGTGTGCAAGTGATGTGTATAAACCCAGTGATATCAGGACTAAGACTTAAATAATACAGATAAATAACAATAAATGACAATAAATACCATGCAAAATCACAACTAATTCTTCCAGAAAATAAAATATACACAAGTAAATGAGATCATAAGGAACTGATCAGGTTGTAGGAAACACACAGGGGGTCTCAACTCTGAATATTGACTATAAGGGCTAACATAAAAGGCAAAATAGTACCAAAAAACAAAATAAGGGGCTGTAATGGATTAGATATAGATAGAAACAGATTAGGAAGGGGTAGAACACAGACAATGGGTCTAGAACAAGGACCTCAAACACCGAAAAGAAATGAAAAAATTTAGGTCGCACCTATCGACGGAACATGTGTGATCGGGGTCACACAGAACTATGAAATAGTCATGATTGAGGAAAAAAATTGGCTGTAAGACTTAGCTCACAATAAATAGGGGTTTATGCACAACATGTCACACAAAACTCGGCCACAGTAGTGACCGGGTCACTCCAAGCACTAAGATAAGTGTGATATGGAGTTCTGGTCCAGTTCACACTTATTTGGATAGAAGGTGCAAACTAGGTCATGCTTATTGGGAAAAAAAGTACGGCCTAGTCATAGCTTTCTACTGAATAAGTGTGATCTAGCCGGAATTGAGCATTCTTTGTAAAAAGGGCTGTTGGTTTTGGTTGGAGGGAAGGAATTGAAGCAAGACTAGCTTGGATGCGCCATGAGGGGGTCAGATCTATGATGACTGAAGGTACCCAAGGAAAACAAACCGGTAGATACACCTGCAAAAACAAATATCCAAAAGGATCGACCGAGTGGAGTCACCAGAATTGTAGTGGGGATTTGTCCCCTACTACGTGCAAAAGAATCTACCCTAGATCAATCATATCATAGGTTAGAGTTCAATGGTGTGAATTGTCTTTCAACCTTGACTTACAACAATAACTGGTAATAAACAAGAATGGAAATATTTTTATGATTTTAATTTTATTTTCTAACTAACAACAAATAACAACAATAGGCACACCTTTCTTTGAAGTGGGCCACTGCAGCCATCCGAGGAAATGGTCCCGCGACTCCACTCTTTGGGTCTCTAGTCTACTCCACTAGTGGTTCTCAAATGGGGGGAATGGATCCAAATGGGTAAGGATCAAGATCAACATACACCATGGGAATGATATGGCAAAGTGTGATGATAATGGTGAAAGGAGAAAATATGACAAAGAGTGAATAACAAAAAGTGTTTTTGGTGATCTCTTCACAATGTATTTATACGATGGTCCAAAGTTTTTTGACCCATGGTATTTTATTGTGCATATTATTTATCTATGGTTTTTACCCATTCTCATTTTTAGGTTTTTTTGGTCCTTTTTGGAGAGAGTGGGGATAGAACACAATAAATGCTCAACTTCCCTTCATTAATGTGGAAGGAATAATAATGTTTTGGACCATATTTGGTGGATTTTTAGTTGTGAAGGTCAAAATAGAGGAAATAATGGTGGGATTATGATGTATGACTATAATTTAGACCATGGAGATCTAGGTGAACAATTTTTGTGTTAACAAAAAGAATTGGTGAATGGAAATGTGGATATGTAGGATTAAAGAAGGAATAGGGTGTGTTGAAAGAGAGAAGAAAAAGGATGGGTAAATTGAAGAGAGGGGAATGAGATGCGATAAAATAAAGAATATGGGTTGTAATGAGGTAGGGGGTTGAGGAGAAGGGATAAGTTGAAAACATACAGGAAGGGAGTATAGTAGAGAGAGAGAGAGAGAGAGAGAGAGAGAGAGAGAGAGAGAGAGAGACATTTCAAGAGAATAAGATAGAGAGGGAGGAGGGGGAGTGAGGGATGGATGGAGATAGAGTGAAGGAAATAGATAGTGTGAGAGGGGTATAAGGTGTGTGTATGTGTGTGTGTGTGTGTGGGAATAGACATAGGGAGAGAGAGGGGGAAGGGACGCACATGTGTAGGGAGATGTAGAGATAAACAGATTGGTATATATATATGTATATATATGTATATATATATATATATATATATATATATATATATA
>LPNX010987346.1:118412-158722 GCA_001517045.1 Pseudotsuga menziesii
ATAGATGGATGTTGTGAGAAAGAGAGGAGGAAGGGACACACACACACACACAATATGTGTGTGAGAGAGGAGGAGGGTTGAGAAACAACGAGATAAGGGGGAGGGGGGAGTCACACAGAAAGAGTAATTTAGGTAGGTATAGTGAGGGAAGTATAAAGAAGGTGGATAGAGTTTATGAGAGAGTGGGAGTGAGGGAGGGACACGCACACATATATATGCAGAGAGAGAGGGAGGTTGTGAGAGAGAGGGGGGGGGGAAGACATACACACACACAAATAGATAGATGGAAATGAAAAATAAGGGAGGTTTAGTGAGTAACACATAGAGGGATATTGAGTAAGGGACATGTGTATCCATATATTCCAAAAATATTCTTTAGGGATTGAGACTTGGATTTCCTTGCTTGACCATGTTGATGCCTTAATACCCATATCTAATGCTCAAAACCTCTTAAAGGCATGTGCATATTTTCTTGGAGACCAGACATACATTGAGCAAGTCATGTGTGCTGCTTCAAGGAATTGTTCATTAACATCATTGACTCAAATATTTTTTTACGGAAAAAGGCATGGTCAAATTCCCTAAATAATGTTTCATAGGTCCCATATCTACTTCTCAAAATCACCTAATTCCAATAACATCCATATTCATATTCCAAATATACCTATGTGATTCCATGTGTGATTCTTAAGGTAGCTTTCCTAGCCTTGGATACCTAGAATCTTAAGTTAGGTCCTAAGGCCATAGTTTCCTCCCCTTACCATGTCCATGGTCTTGAGACACATACCTAGTTCTCAAAAAATGATGATGTCATGCATATCCCATTAAGGTTCAAAGGATTCAGTTTGAACTTCATGTATGGTTGTTGGAGGAATTAATTTTGGCCCTAAATTGTTAACAAATTCCTTTAAGGAATAAGGAGCAAGTTTTTTCCCACGCCCATGTTAAGGGGCCTAATATATGTACTTAGTGGTAAAAATGTTATAATGGAAATAGTATCCCCATTTCAATGTAAATGACACCATTGAATTCTTAGTTGAGGTTGTTCAACACATCATGATTGGATCTAGATGCCTACACATCGTTTAGGGGCTAAGGTCTAGGTTTCATTACCTTATTGTGTCTAAGGTCCCAAGACACATATATAGTACTTAGAAACCCCTAATGTTTCCCATATACTCAGTCCAATGAAAAATATGATCTTGAGAGGTCATCTATGGTGATTCAAGGTGTCGTTCATGTACCAAACATGATTAACACATTATCATCCATATATAATGCTAAAAAACTCCTAATCATGGTCATATCCCAACTTAAAGGTTGTGTATACCCTGAATAGATCATGTGTGTTTCTTCGAGGTGTTTTAATTGGCCCTATATGTTTATAGGATTACTTTAGGGCCTAAGGACTAGGTTTCCTCCCTTAACCATGTCTACAGATATGTTCTAAGTGGTAAAATCATGTTGGTTGTGGAGCCTAATCCCCAAGATCTAGAGATATTATTCAGTTGTGATTGTAACCCAGGAGTACTGTACACTCATTCCCCCTGCCTTGGGGTTTTGGGGCGGAGCCCCTGAGAAATTTTTTTGGGATGTGTGTTGGCCAACAGTTTTGCGGACCCATGGTAGTGGGTTAACCCTAGAATTTTCCCATTGTATTTCCCCTATAAAAGAAATCATTGTAAAACGACTGAGTATGGTATTGTATTGTATTGGAAGAGACACTGTGAGAGCATGAAGAGGAAGTGCAACAATTTTTCCATAGGGTTTATCCCTTCATCTTTCTGGACTGTAATAAAAGGACTGGAAATTTCTTTGTGGACGTAGCCCATCATTTGAGTGAACCATGTTGTATCTATGTCTCTCTATAATGTTTTAATGTGTTTTGCATCTTGTTTATTGATTTAATTGTATATCTATTATTGCTCTGCGGTCCTATTTTCTAACAATTGGTATCAGAGCCAAAAGGTCTATTTGGTTGGTAAACTCACAGGAAAGAAGGGTTCCTAGTTTGAGTGGGAGCAATGGCAGAAGAAGGAAAGTTTAGGGTCGAGAAATTTAACGGCCAAAAATATCAGTTATGGAAGATTCAAATGGAGGACTATCTATACCAGAAGGATCTGTACCTTCCATTGGGTGGAAAATCAAAATAGTCAATGGCTATGAAGGATGAAGAATGGAAGGTTCTTGACAGAAAGGCACTGAAAAAAATATAGCTGTGCCTGGCTTCATCGATGGCCTTCAATATTTTGAAATAAAAAAACAATAGAGGGTGTGATGAGCACATTGAGTAAGCTCTACGAAAAACCCTCGACTTCTAACAAGGTATTTTTAATGAAGCATTTATTTAATATGAAGATGTCAGAAGGTGGATCTATTGCTGACCATTTAAATGAGTTTAATACACTTACCAGTCAGTTAAGTTCTGTAAAAGTGAAATTTGATTATGAGATTAGGGATCTTCTAATCTTGTGCTCATTGCCAGAAATATAGAATAGCTTGGTCATGGTTGTAAGTAACTATGTCCCTAGTTTAAACACTCTTAAGTTTGATGATGTTGTTGGTGTTATTCTTAGCGAGGAAATGAGAAGGAAAAGCACAGGTGAGACATCAGGTAATGCATTGACCATGGAGAGAAAAGGGAGACAGGGCAGCTGGGAGATAGCGATTGTTTGTCTATGTTTGGAGAAATGTGG
Organism: Pseudotsuga menziesii; assembly: GCA_001517045.1. Taxonomy (NCBI): domain Eukaryota; kingdom Viridiplantae; phylum Streptophyta; class Pinopsida; order Pinales; family Pinaceae; genus Pseudotsuga; species Pseudotsuga menziesii. The sequence continues at coordinate 121,109 of LPNX010987346.1, forward strand.
TGGAAGATCACTAAAAGATCAATGGTAATTGCAAAAGGAGATAGGATAGGTACATTATATTTATGTCCTCATAATACTAATTATTATATCTCTGTAGCTTCTGCAAAAATAGGTGTGGCGTTGTGGCATCATAGGATTGGCCACATGAGTGAGAAGGGGATGCAGATTCTCCACTCAAGGAAATTGCTTCCTGATTTGAAGCAAGTAAGTTTGGAATTTTGTGAGAACTGTGTTTATGGAAAATAGAAGAGAGTTATATTTCTCAGGGTTAGGAAACAAAAGAAGAGTGAAAAGTTAGAGCTTGTCCATATAGATGTATGGGAACTAGCTTAGGTAAAATCTCTTGGTGGCTCTTGTTATTATGTTACTTTTATTGATGATGCAACTAGAAAAAATTGGGTTTATTGCATTAGAAAAAAATTGATGTGTTTGATACTTTTAAGAAGTGGAAAGATTTGGCTGAGAATGAGACAGGAAAAAGGTTGAAATGTCTCAGATCTAATAATGGAGGTGAGTATTGCAGCAAGGAGTTTGACAGTTACTGTTCACACAATGGGATTTGTAGAGAGAAGACAGTCCCTGGAACAGCCCAAGAAAATGGCGTGTCATAAAGGATAAACAGAATGATCATGGAGCGTGCAAGGTGTATGCGATTGCATGCAGAGTTGCCCTTACAGTTTTGGGCTGATGCTATAAACACTGTTGTTTATTTAATAAACAGAGGGCCTTTAAACACTTTGGATGGTGGAATTCAGCAAACACTTTGGATGGTGGCATTCAGAGGCATGGACAGGAAAACAGGTAAAATACTCAGTTCTAAGAACTTTTGGTTGTGAAGCATTTGTCCATATTGATAAAGATAATATAACAAAGATTGAGCCTAAATTGAAGAAATGTACCTTTATTGGATACGAGGTTGATGATTTTGGTTATCGCTTATGGGATCTTAAAAATCGAAAAATCATTAGGAGTAGAGATGTAGTATTCAATGAAAAGGTCATGTATAAAGATCAGTTGTAGGGAAAGAAAGAAGAAAAGGAAAACATAGAGTACACAGTGCTTGATGAAATCAAAGAAAATGAAGTTCCAAAAGCACCAGAAAATCAAGAGCAGCAACAGATACATGAAACTCCTGTAACTATAAGAAATTCTACTAGGTTAAGTAGACCCCTTGAACGATTCTCTCCTTCACTGTATTATTTATTGATGACTGATTCTAGTGAACCAGAATGTTTTGAAGAAGCAATGCATGTAGAAACTAGAAAGAAGTGGGAGTAAGGAATGGATGAGGAGATGGACTCATTGGTAAGAAACCAAACTTGGGATCTAGTTAAGTTTCCTACAGAAAAAAGGGCATTGCAGAATAAATGGGTTTATATGTTGAAGGAAGAAGATGGAGGAAAGAATTTGTACAAGGCTAGACTTGTTGTAAAGGGGTTTGCACAATAGAAAGGTATAGACTTTGATGAAATATTTTCTCCTGTTGTTAAAATGAATTCAATTAGAACTATTTTAATTCTAGTGGTTGTAGAAGATTTGCATCTTGAACAATTAGATGTAAGAATGACCTTTCTCCACGGGGATTTGGAGGAAGAGATTTATATGCAACAGCCACAAGGGTATGAGGTCAAAGGGAAGGAGAATTTGGTTTGCAAATTGAAGAAGAGATTATATGGCTTGAAGCAAGCTCCAAGCTAGTGGTATTTAAAATTGGATAAGTTTATGATAGAACAAGGTTATGATAGATGTCATTCTGACCACTGTGTTTATTTCAAGAGGCTAGATAACGGAAGATATATTATCTTTTTATTGTATGTGGATGACATGCTTGTTGCAGGGTCTAACATGTAGGATATAAATGTGCTCAAAATAAAACTAGCTAAATCATTTACAATGAAGGATTTGGGTGTTACAAAGCAAATCCTTGGTATGAGAATAACAAGAGATGGGAAAAATTGCAAATTGACGCTGTCTCAAGGTGAGTACATAGAAAAGGTGTTGCAGAGGTTTAGAATGTAGAATGCAAAACCAGTTAGTACACCTTTGGCTATCCATTTCAAACTAAGCAAGGATACATGTCTAGAGACATAGGAAGAGATAGATTACATGTCTGAGATTCCCTATTCATCAACGGTTGGGAGCTTGATGTATGCCATGGTGTGCACAAGACCAGATATTGCACATGCAGTGGGAGTTGTGAGTAGGTATATGAATAATCCAGGTAAAGATGATTGGAAAGCAGTATAGTGGATTCTTAGGTATTTGAGAGGTACCACTTCTCATGAATTATGTTTTGGAGGTTCAAACACTGTTCTACAGGGATATGTTGATGCAAATATGGCTAGTGATAAAGACAGCAGGAGGAGAACCATAGGGTATGTGTTTACTGTAGGTGGAACAATAGTAAGTTGGATTTCAAAATTGCAATAGGTTGTTGCACTTTCAACAATGGAAGCAGAGTGTGTTGTTGCTACAGAGGATAGTAAGGAGATGATTTGGTTGCAGAGGTTCATTGAATAATTGGGTAAGAAGCAAGAGAATAGTAGGATATACACTGACATCCAGAGTGCCATTCATCTTGTAAATAACTTGGCCTTTCATTCGAGGATGAAACATATACAACTCAAGTACCACTTCATAAGATTTGTTCTAGATGAAGAACTGTTAAAACTGGAAAAGATATACACTAGCCAGAATCCTACAGACATGTTGACAAAGGGAGTAACTAGAGAGAAACTGAGTTCCTTCTCAGTTTCAGTTCGCCTTCAAGCATGAAGGTGAAAATAATAAATTTTCCAAGTCCAAGGTCCAGAGCATAGTCCAACAAGTGCAGTAGCGGTGGAGTTGTTGTGATCAGTCTCGAATTGGGAGATTGTTGGTTGTGGAGACTAATCTTCCAGATCCAGAGATATTATTCAGTTGTGATTGTAACCCAAGAGTACTGTACACTCATTCCCCCTGAATTTTTTTTGGGATGTGTGTTGGCCAACAGTTTTGTGGACCCATGGTAGTGGGTTAACCCTATAACTTTCCCATTGTATTTCCCCTATAAAATAAATCATTGTAAAACGACTGAGTATGGTGTTGTATTGTATTAGAAGAGAGACTGTGAGAGTGTGAAGAGGAAGTGCAATGGTTTTGTTGTAGGGTGTATCCCTTTATATTTCTGGACTGTAATAAAAGGACTGGAAATTTATTTGTGGACATAGCCCATCGTTTGGGTGAACCACATTATATTTGTGTCTCTCTGTAATGTTTTAATGTGTTTGGCATCTTGTTTATTGATTTAACTATATATCTGTTATTTCTCTGCGGTCCTATTTTCTAACAAACCATTCTAATGCATTGCACATTCTCTCTTATATTCAAAATATCACATATGGAGGTCCTATGTGCAGTTTTGATTCCTTGTTCACGTACCTCAAGCCTTAAAAAATACCTTTAGGGCCTATGTTTTGAGTCTCCTCCCCCAAGCATGGTCAAGGGACTATGATCCATACTTAGTTCTTAAAGCCTCCTAATGGTGTCCATATTACAACATAATGAAAATTATGCTCTTGGGATGTTAAGCATGGTTGTTTGAGGTATTTTTCTAGATGATGATAAAATGTTACTATAGGTCCATCTTGATGCTACAAACTATTGTTTTTATTCATTTCCCTAGCCATCCACCAAACCCATTTTTTGTGGTTCTTCATAACGCATGCGTGTTTTGCTTGTTGATAACACGCACAAGTTTTACTTCTCCAAAATGCATACATGTTTTTATTCTCCATAATGCATGCATATTTTGTAAATATAAAATGTGTGCACTTTTTGTAACTATAAAACACGTGTGTTTTTTTCTTATCCCAACATATGTGTCATATGACATGTCAGGCTTGGGCTTAACCAAACCAAGCATTACATAACAAGTGTGCATTGCATTTCTATGTACCATGTGCATGCTTTCTAAAAGTAGGATTGCATCTAAAAGGTCCATCACATTTTTTCACACACCCATATATGGTTTGTTTCTAACCATGGTGAAATATGGCTCCCTACTACAATTCAATATGCTAAACGAGACATGGTCATCCTCTCTGCTTATGTTTCAGGAAACTATTTAGAAGGAAATTTGAAGTGTGCAAGAAGTGGGGGTGCTAATTGGTTTTTCATTTTAGATATTGAATCACAAAGTATTTTCTATATATTACTTTTGAATTAACAATGTATTCCAACTTGTTTAGTCCTTGTGTATCTTCATCCTTAGAATTTGGTTTTCTCCTCCTAAATCCTTAATTTGAAATGTCCTAGTCAACTATGCCTTAAGATCAACGATTTCTTCATGTTCGGGGATGCAAATAGCATAATATCAAAATATAAAACATCAATATATTGAAACTTCCATCATCAAACCTCTTATTGTATGGATAATGGTTAGCTTCACTCCTACTTTACCATTGTCCCCTCATGAAGGGTTCAATTTTTTTGTATCACATCCTTGGTGAATGTTTCAATCCACATAGATATTTATTGAGTCTACAAACCAAATTTTATTTTCCTCTTTATTTATAGCTCTCAATCTTATCCATATAAATATATTACTCAAGATCACAATTCAAGAAATCATTTTTTACATCCAATTTTTCCAACTTGAAATCTTGTTCTACTATAACTACAGTTCAAACTCTTATAGTAGTCAAAATCACAAGTGCAAAGAATATTTAATTAAAGTATATAACTAACTTCTACAAATAACCTTTTTCCACCAAGTGAGCATTATAGTCTTATTTAAGCAACCCACCATTTCTCTTGTTTATTTTGCATGCCTACTTTCTCACAACAACCTTTCTTCTAGGTGGAAGATCCACAAGTTCCAAAATTTCATTATTTTGTAGTGATTTAATTTTCTCGTCCATGGATTTTCTCCATTTATCTGGATTCTCAAATTCTATAGCTTCCTGAAATAAAGTGGGTTCACCATCAATAGTTAATACAACATAGGAGAGTTAGAAATCAAGAGTGTAATTTTTTGGAATTTTTTTGGGACATATATAACTTTTGAGTTGTGTCTACTGAACTTGATTATCTTCTAATCATAAGCTCCAATTTTATTTTCATCTCCACTTACTTCTAATTTAACATCTTGGGTGTTTTATGTAAAGTGTTCCTTTGTAGGATATTTCTCATTAAAAATAACATCTTGAGTACAAATTACCATGTGATTAGTAGTATCCCATAGTCTATAGTCCTTCATTGTATTATTTTATATGAGAAATACACATTTCCTTAATTTTGGGTAAAATTTGGATCTATTTTCTTTATCCATGTGGGAAGATGCATTGCATTTATAGGTATGCAAATGAGAGTAATAATCTATATTACTTGATCCATCGGATCTCAACTTGTGTGCATTAAAAAGTTTTAAGAATGCTCATAGTAAGTTTGCTCAACATATGAAATAGCTTTTAACATATTTAAATGGGAACTGCAAATTAAGATGAAAAGCAAACTGAATAGAAATGAGAAACAGAGAATGAAATATGGAAGTCACAAACATAGAAGTTGATAATGAAGTTCACCCCCTTCACTGGGATACGTCTCCGGGTCCCTCTCCAATGGGTACCGATCCAATTTATCACTTTAAAATGGTACAAAAATGGTTCTGGAATCAACTTCAGCAACTGTAAACAGAATGCTGTACAAAGTCTTCAAGACCTCTCTTCTGGAAATTACAATTAGCCTTCAAAAGGCAAAGAAAGCTAAAATTATAATAGAGAATGTCGACCTCCACAGCAACAGCATTTGGACACTTCACAACAACACTCTTGGTGCTTCTTTTTTTTTTTATCTTTGCAAGATTCTCATAAGAGAAAAATGATGTTCGGTGCTCTAAACAAGCTGAATCTCTCCCCCGGAAATGTGGCCAGAATCCCCTATTTAAGCATTCAGTGGGAGGATAAGTAATGGGTTCGACTTGTCTGCTACCCGTCTTTTCATATTCGAACCATATGCTATCTTTTACTTTCCGTCGAAACATTTCAACTGGCCGTACATTACATTCATTTCTGTTCCGCTAAATGTGGCAGCGGTTCCCAACGGTTCCATCTAATACCATATATGGTATTGCTATCCCACCACACAATGGATATCCGTCACATTTAGAGCTATTCCAAATGTTATATCCGCCAAGACTGAACCATATGCTAATAATGTAACATACGTTATATCCATGCTCTAAATGTTACCACTAAACTCCACAAATGTCGTAGCAAACGTGATATATATATGTCACAGCAAAGGTGATATATATGTCGCAGCAACTATGATACATATGTCACATCATATAACCAACCTCCACAAATGTCGTAGAAAATGTGACCGCGCACCCTCATCTAACCACCATAATAGTGCCATTTAACCATGCACAAGACCGCTAGAGGGTATTCACTTGACCGCGCGGGCTTTTCACGAACCCTTCGATGTTCCACTTGACGGTGCGCAATCTGCGCGGCTCATGCTATAACTACGCAACCCATGCTATAACCGCTAGATGTTATGTTTGATGTTACCATTTTAACTACACGGGCTTTGCCACAACCATTTTATATTATCTCTTGACGGTGCACAAACCGCCAGAATGCCAAGTCTTAACCATAAGACTTGACCGTTTCAACCATAGGATGTTATGTCGAACCATGCAACCCTTTGAAGAAATGTTAGATGATAACCATCGGACTGGGCACTGTGGACTTTGGTTATAATATATCATATCATATATGATATATATATATATATATATATATATATATGTAACATTGCACCGATTAGCATATATGTGGAACATTGCACCATTTGAATGGTAGATGGAACAGACATTAAGGCTAGTCGCACTATGTTTAGCATATGAGCTAAAAACATATGTTATGTTCTTTGAACCATAGATTAATAACCATTGCACCATATTGGATTAGTGTAATTTTTGGAGATGAATAATCCATCGGATCATTCCTCCCCATTGGAGAGCTTTTGGACCACCAAAAGCTTGAGTCACTTTGCAAGTAAGTGAGGGTACAACTCCCTCACTTTTCCAATCTCCATCCATCTTGCTTTTCTAGGATGCATGTGTTTAAGCCCCACTCGAAGGTACTCAACATTCCCCCTTTGTGAAGTCCTTACATTTCTGTCAAGAATAACATCATCCTGCAACTCTTTCATGTATTCAGGTGCCATATCATCAACTGAAGGAATATGTATGTTAGTTTCCCCATCCATGATCATAGGAGGCTCATACAATTTAAGATTCTCAACATTGACAACTGAATAAATTTGCATGTATGGAGTTAAATTCAAGCGAAAAGCATTAGTACCAATCTTTTCCAGAATCTCAAAAGGACCATACCTGATAGGCTTAAGCTTTTTACCTTCACCCTTCATTCTTTCTTTGGTGATATGTAACCAAACTCTGTCACCAACCTGAAATTGATGATCAACTCGATGCTTTTCATGGATGGCTTTGTACTTTTCCTGGCTCTTCTCCAACTGTTCCTGAACTGCCTGCTGCACCGCTTGGATTCTCTGAATGAATCTTAGAGCTTTATTTGCATCATGATGTCCATCCACTGCATCTTTTCCAAAAGAGAAGTCCATCGATGTTGTTAAGTCATGAACTTGTTTCCTTCAATTTTATATTTTGATTGTCATTTTATTTCAAGTTTGCTTATTTGCTTATGTTTTCTCTTTCACTTACCTTAGGATATTTTTTGGTTTTAAATGAAATTTTGTTTTTTACTTTATATTTTCATTATGGTTTGTTTCCTTAGGTTCTGAGGGGTTTTATACGACATTATATGGATTAATTAGTTCACAAACAACATTATGATAATATTTTATCATTTAAACCTCATTCAAATTGGAAATAATGACTTAAAGCGCCAAAATTGATTTTAAATTATTCTTGTAGCGCAACTGCCAAAAGTTTACACAGCAGCGCTACAAGAATATCGCGGCCGCCGAAATCGCCGATTTTTAAGCAAATTTCTCCCACGATTCTGGTTTTTAGATGACTAATCACATTCTTAAAGGGTTTTGATACGTGTTTCTTCAGTAATGATCATGCAAACAGGTGCATTTTACAGCATGAAGGAGATGGTGGCAAATCATTAGTCAGAGTTGGGCGAATTGTGACAGGTAGACAAACGAGCCTAGTTTGAGGTGAAAGAGGTGCTCCATACATGCATTATGAAACTGGAGACTAAGTGGAGCGAGGACATTTGCTTAGAATCCAGAAGTCACAGTTACAGAGAAGATTTAGGGCTTTCACAGTTACAGAGAAGATTTAGGGCTTTCTTGTTGCGCCAGCTGGAAGCAAATTTGACACCCGAAGACACTTGTATAGTTAAATTTGACAATCAGACAGCTCAAGGATTGATTTTAAACATCTACAACAAGACAGCAATAAGGTATTCCGTGTTAACCTGATAGTGGCAGCTAAAATTGGGGGTTTCTTCTTTAAAGCTTGTTATGATAAAATTGATTGAGGAAAGCTATAATTTATGTTGTTAACAAACTCCCTACGATCAAATATCAATCTAAAAGGGTTTGGAATGCTTTGGAAAGTGATAAGTTGAAAAATAGCATCTTCATTGAACAATTACCCTGTCAAGATCTGAAAATGTGGTAAGGTGAAGATCTGTTCAGTTTGTGGAAACCAGGGTTTCACAGATCTACTGGTTACTTGTAACCAATGCACTAAGTGAGCTGAGCATGTCAAGTGCATGCAGACCTTGTATGAATAGGTGCTAGAAGCTTATTGGTTTGTGCTAAATGTAATCTGAAACAGAAAGTTAGCAGATATCAGATTGCCCTCATATCTTTCCATCTACTAGTTAAACATTCACAAGTTGATTTAAGAAGCAGGCATTTGAGAGCTCTAATGCAAAGTTCTTTTTGCAAATAGATATATCATAAGTGGAATTAAAAGGAGCAAAGTGTACTATTTGAGCAGAGCCATAACACAAAGAGGTTTTCATACATTCTAGAGATGTTCTAGCATCGAAATAAACAGCTTGGATGATAGTTAATTTCAGCAGCAGTTTATTGAAGAGTTTGTGGCACTCTATTGACCTAAATTACTCAATCCTGATGTAAAGATTGTTCTGCATTGAAAACAAAACCAGAATGTTAAAAAATCAAGAGAAAACAGTCAAGGATAATCGAAGAAAGCTAACTATCAAAACCCTAGAAGCTTGAGGAGAGAAAAGGAGTTGTTAGGTCATTCAGAGGGCTTTAAAATTACATAGGTTTTAGTCATTGAAAGCAGATGGGAAAAAGTGGCAAAACAAATAGGGATGAGCCCACTGAGTTGGAATGGATTGACCAATTTCCTGGTTGTGCAAAGCTTTTTCAGAATGTTGGTTGGTTGGATTTTTTCAAGAAGATTGATAGCTATAACACTGAGGTCTCTTATAAATTTGCCCAATGCTATAACTAGGACATGGTAGTATTTGATACTTTAAAGTTTAAGTTAACTATGGAGCTAGTTGCTGAAGCTACAGGAGTCAGAAATGAAGGTGAAATGTGGTTCAAAAAACTGCCTTTCACCTTTAATGCCCAAAGGTACCTTTTACTTGGCATTACTCCAGATTGGAGCAAATGAATACTAATCCAGAATTTCAGAGATGAGTGGGTAGAGCCCATTAAAGTCCTACAAAGCTATATCACCTATGAAGGGAGATATGCCTATGTCTTCAAATATAATTTTAGGTTCTTACAGCATTTGGTTGGTGAATCCAGAATGAGTCTTCCTTTATTTTTTTTTAAAAGTTTGCAAAAGATGTCAAGCAGGGTTAAGGGGCATCAGGATGACACTACATAGTCTATTTTCCATCATGGTTTGATCAAATTGATTATCAGTACTGCTCTACAAAAAGAAGGGAAGACATGGGATTATTTTCTTTTCTGGTCTGGTTTTCAAGTTAAGCAGGAAGAGCAACAAACCAAAAAACAGGTAGACAAAGGGAAAACCCTAGTTAGGAAACTAGGTCAGAAGGCCAAGTCTGAAGATAAAAAGGAAGTTAAGCTTGAACAAGAGACAAATCCTTCAAATGAAGACTATGAACATCAGCAGCCTTCAGCTGATAGTAAGGGCAAAGGTTCAATGTTTCTAAAAGAAGAAGATCAGCCTGTGCAAGATAGGGCAACAACAAAAACTTTCATGGAGGAGAAAATTGTTGTCACAGAGAAGATTGCTGTAAAGGAAGAAAATATTCAGGTCTAGCAAAGAATCCCTATCACTATTCTATTAGAGGATGAAGGATATCTATTAGAAGAAGATGAATCCCTTGTCAAAACTGAAACTAGGGTTGGTTCATGCAGGAAATTGTCCAGTTTAGAAAATAAGACAATCAGACCTAAGAAAAAGAAGATTAGGGTTAAATCTATGGAGTTAGCCATAGTTAGACATCAACAAAAAACTTTGAAGATGGTGAAAGAAATCACTTCAGAATGGAGACCAAAAACCAGAACTAAAAACAAACTAAGGCTGAATATGAAAAAGCTATTGAACCCTAGGTTAAATTCAAAAGAAATAACTGTGCTTGATGATGATTCTTCAGATGAAAATCCATTGAAGACAGAAAAACAATCTAGTCTCACCGAGACTAAACTCTTAGATATATTTTTGGAATTAAGGGGTGAAATGATAAAAGAATAACAGAAAAAGGAAATTAAAGTTTCTTATTCTGAGGATCAGCACTTGATGGATGAATCTACACCTGCTGAAGCAGTGAGTCAGGAAAACCCTATTGTTCATGGTATGTCTTCAAGGCTGCTACATGAGGATGAATAAATTTTTAGAAGACTAGATATCCCATGGTTTCCTAGTGAGATGTAGGATACCACAACAGGGAAGGCTTTTGACTCAGAAAGGGAGAACCTACAGAGAACCATCAAACAATACAAGCATCAAATGGATTACATGCATGAAGTGAATGATGGTCTGATCCTAGCAAATAGAAGACTTAGAGAGGATTTACAAGAAGTAAATGAGCATTATCAAGAGCTTATTGATGTGTCCAAGGAGGCCCTGAACAGGAAGAGAAGCACAAATTTACAATGTGCTGAATTGAAGCAGACTGTCAAAGGCTTGCACCAGCAGAATGAAGAACTTACAAGAAGGTTAGCAGACATGGAAGCTGAGCAGAAGAGAGCCAGGAAGAAGGCCCAAGATTTGGATGGAATAGCCTTACTAGCTGAAGTTGCTAAAGACCTTTGAGTTTGTTAGTTAGTCAGTTACTTATTATGTCTTATAGAGCAATATTTTAGTTAGTCAGTCTTTTGTTAAGTTTTTGGAAGAAATACTTTATTTTGTAAATCTTAATATGACAATTATCCCATCGATGACTTGGCTGAAGACAATTAGGGTTTAAACCCTAACTGATTTTTTTTGAGAAACAGTATTTAGGTAGATGAGAAAGAGAGAAAAAAGGTTCTACTTTTTGGTTGGCTTAAGGAGGTCTTGGACTTGTTTATGAGTTAAGTACATAACTTTCATGTGTATTTGTTGAGCAGAATTATGAAATATATGATCTATATCACCCTTCAGTCTGTGTTTTAGCTTCATTTTTAGCTTGTTTAGCTACTTGACTGATATATTCATTGCTGGTTTATGGTTTCTTTGCTTGTAATGCTTGTTAGTTATGAATGAACTTTAATATTATATTCTGATTGGTACTTGGTGATTATAATATGCATCTCTATTTTTATTTACTTGTGATTTAGTTCTTTCTTTGCTTATGAATGTATTCCCTTCAGTCACCAAACTTTACAACCAGAAAAACCTTTCAAAAAACCCTAAACCCTATTTTTGTTGATTGAATATTTGAGATTGTGTTGGCTTGTTTCTTTGTGGCCTAGAAACAATTTCTGGCACAAACAGGTGTTTTTGGCAGATAACTAAAACAAGTTTCAAACGGAGATCTTTTCGTGGAAGAATGAACTGCATGATTGTAAGCATGATGTATATACTGCAACTGCTCATCCCAAAGTTTAGGATGTTTACTACAATATTCTCTGAACAGCTGAACCACGGTCCTGTTCACTACCTCTGTTTTCCCATCGGTTTGTGGATGAAAAGATGTACCTTTCTTCAATTTAGTAACCATAAGCTCCCATAAATTTGACCAAAATTCTCCCAAGAACCGGGAATCCCAATAAGATACAATAGACATGGGTAGCCCAAAATGTACCCAAACATTCTGAAAGAATAGATGCACTGTTTGTTCAACAGTGATCTATTTGTTACATGGCATTAAGATACACATTTTACTGAATCTGTCCACAACAACATATAGGTAATCATGCCCTTTTCTAGACATAGGTACTCCTCCTACAAAGTCCATAGAAATGCTTTCCCAGGGACGAGAAGAAACTGGAAGACGTGTGTACAAACCCAATTTCCTATTGCTAGGCTTACTCGTTGCACACATAACACATCCTCGTATATATTTAGCTACAGCTTCTTGCATCTGAGGCCAATAACAGTGATTCTGCAAGACTGTCAACGTTTTACTTACACCAAAATATCCTGCAATCAATGAACTATGTGCTTCTCAGATCATGTGCACTCTCTCTTTCTCTAGAATATAGAGTTGACTGAGATGATACAGGAGCTGATTATGCACATAATAGTTCTCTTCCCATTTACCATGTATCAGTGATGCATATACTTTCTGAAAATCTTTATCTTCTGCATACTGTTCAATATAACTTTCATGTCTTAATGAACTATTCTGAAGGATGATTGAAGCATTTGTAGGCGGCCTCGATAACATGTCTGCTACCTTATTATGAATTCCCTTTTTGTATTTAATTACAATATGAAACTGCTATAAAAATCCCATCCATCTTAAATGATGACTTTGCTGTACTTTAGTTTAAGATTGTAAATATTGAAGTGGCTGATGATCAGTATGTATGAGTGTTTATTTTCCCATGATATAATGTTTCCACTTCTTCAGACTTTGTACTAAAGCATACAACTCTTTTTCATAATTCGGATAGTTACTTACCGGAGTAGAGGACGTTTTCGAATGGTAACAGACTGGCTTCCTCCCTTGCATCAAAATGGATCCCATGGAAAACCCACTGGCATCTGTTTCGATCTCAAATGGCTACTGCAAATATGGCAACGTCAGAACTGGTGCTGTGCTAATCCTTTCCTTCAAAGTGTCGAAGGCTCTCTGATGCTTGCCTCCTCACTAGAAAATCTCTTTAACACTTGTCAATGCATGTAATGGAGCAGCAATGGAAGAAAACCCATAAATGAACTTCCTCCAATACTGGACCACACCCAAAAAACTTCTAATTTCAGTAACGGTGTTAGGCCGTGGCTAGTTTACAATGACAGCAACCTTGGCTGGGTCCACTCGCAGGTGGCCTCCACCAATAATATGTCCCAGATATACTAAAGAAGTTTTAGCAAACTCACATTTAGACATTTTTACATAAAGCTTCTCCTTCCTCAATACATCTAAAACTTTCTTCACATGTACAATGTGTTCCTCCCAGGTTTTGCTAAACACCAGGATATCATCCAGATATACAATTACAAAATCATCAATGAATGGATGAAATACATCATTAATGACCTGCATGAAAGTAGAAGGTGCATTACAGAGCCCAAAAGGAATCACAAGCCATTCATACAAACCCTGTTTTGTTTTAAACGTTGTTTTCCAAGCATCGTTTTCAACAACCTTGATTTGATGATACCCACTACGTAGATCCAATTTTGTAAAGTAAGTTGCATGTTTCAACTGATCAAGCAAATCATCAATGTGAGGAAGAGGATACATGTTTTTAATGGTGATTTTGTTAAGGGCCCTATAGTCAATGCACATCCTCCAAGACCCATCCTTCTTCGGGACCAAGACTATAGGAGAGCCACAAGGAGAAGTGCTTGGCCAGATGACCCCCTTCTCAATCAACTCCTGAACCTACTTCTTGATTTCCTCATTCTGCATTATAGACATATGGTACATGGCTATGTTCAGAAGTGGCACATCCTTGCTGCAAATGTATCTCATGTTGAATCTCTCTCTTTGGTGGTAACCCTTTCGGATCTTGAAACAAATCATCATACTCAGAAATGATTTCAATCAGTTCAGATTTATGTTTTGGGTCACATCCTTCAAAAGATTTAGAGATCTCATCATTTTTCACCTTAACCATCATTAACACAAAATTCTTACCAGCATTTACCATCCTCTTCATTTGTCCTGCAGAAACTATTGCTAGGTTTGATTTTGTCTTATGTGCTCATACAATATATTCCACACCATCTTTAAAAAGATGGTACTTATTATTCTCTCTATAAAAGACTGCTTTCTGTTCATACAAATATGGACTCCCAAGTACAATTCCACAAATGTCAAGTGGTACTACATCCAATTCTACCTCATCCATGAACTTTCCAGTAATTGCAAACTTTAATACACATTTCTTTGTAACTTGCAACCATGTATCATTAGTAACCCAACCAAGAGGATAGGGTTTTTCATGAGGCATAGTTACTAAATGCAATTTCTTAACCACTTCTTCTGATATCAGATTTACTTGTGAACCACTATCAAACAATGTATCAATATTTGTGTTTTTTGCAATGACATGAACATGAAACAGTGCACTTCTATTTTTATCATTTTGCTTAGAAGTAGATGCCATATTTGTACTTGCACTAGAACTTGATTTTGCATCAATGGGAAGTGAGATACTTTTATTCTTACCCTGGATTCCGACAGCTGTAACCTTTGTTTCATCTCCCGAATCGGATCCCAAGTCTTGAATAACTGTTGCATTAGCTTTTGCTTTTCCTTTATCTTTGTTTCCTCCGTACTTCTTTGGCCTTAACTCTGGATGGAGTTTCCAACACTTAGAAACATCATGTCCCTTCTGACAATGCGAACATGTAGTATTTTCACCCTCTTTCTTAACAGTATCCATCTTATTTTTCCCCTTATCTTTACCTTTCGATTTGCTGTCAAATTTAAATTATTTCTTCACAAAAGTATCATTATCATGCTTACCCATAGCTTCTAAATGTGTATCTTGAACACATCCATCATCCAAAGTACTGGGGTTAAACATCAACAAAGTATGTCGCAAATAAGAATGCATGCCACCAATATATTTAAGAAGAGTTTCTTGTGTGTTCAATGCAACATTCAATGCAATATCCCTTTTTCTAAATTCATGAGTATATTCTTGAATGCTTTGTCCTTTAGCTTGTCTAAAAGTTTTCCAGCTCATTATTAATTGCTGCATGTGACCTAAAGGATAAAATTGCTTTCTTAATACTTCAATGAATTCATTCCAAACTGAAATAATTTTACCATTCTTTCAAATATCTTGTTGAATCTTGCTCTCCCACCAAGTAAGAGCCATACCACTCATTCTCAAAGTGACCAATTGAATCCTGTAAGGGTCATCATTAATGCCCTACACCCTACAATATACTTCAAGCTACTTGATCCAATTGTCTAACTTTTTAGCATCTAAAACTCCATCATAAATTGGTAATTCAAATTTTACATCCAATTTGAAATAAGGCATATTAGGACTTGAATTATTTGAACGAGAAGTATGAGAAGAAGAGAAAGTTTGATTAGTATCAAGAGGATCACCATCTCCTCCTACTCCTTTACCCGTTTCTTCCTTCTTCACTTCTGCATCTCTGGATGAAGAACCTTCTTCCTTATTCTTCCTTTCTGCACGCTCATCGAGTAGAAGTTCCATCATGGCTTTCATGCTGATAAAAGTCTCCAAAAACTCAGTTTCATAAATAACAGGTTTTTCCTGTTCTGTATGTCCTTCTTCTTCCCCTCGTGGAGAAGCCATGGTTCTTGAGAATGTTCTCCTTGAGCCAATATCAGGATCTCCTTCGATTAATTCTCCTTCACCAAGCTTTAACCTGGACCTGGTAAGCATTCACAACTTGCACAAGCAGTTAACGTGCTCTGATACCATAACATGATCCGTCGGATCTCAACTTGTGTGCATTAAATTTTTTTAAGAATGCTCATAGTAAGTTTGCTCAACATATGAAATAGATTTCAACATATTTAAATGGGAACTGTAAACTGAGATGAAAAGCAAACTGAACAAAAATGAGAAACAGAGAATGAAAGATGGAAGTCACAAACATAGAAGTTGATAACGGAGTTCACCCCCTTCACTGGGATACGTCTTCGGGTCCCTCACCAATGGGTACCGATCCAATTAATCTCTTTAAAATGGTACAAAAATGGTTCTGGAATCAACTTCAGCAACTGTAAACAGAATGCTATACAAATTCTTCAAGACCTCTCTTCTGGAAATTACAATTAGCCTTCAAAAGGAAAAGAAAGCTAAAATTATAACAGAGAATGTCGACCTCCATAGCAACAACATCTGGACACTTCATAGCAAAACTCTTGGTGCTTCTTTTTTTTTTTTTTATCTCTGCAAGCTTCTCATAATAGAAAAACAATGTTCGGTGCTCTAAACAAGCTGAATCTCTCCCCCGGAAATGTGGCCAGAATCCCCTATTTAAGCATTCAGTGGGAGGATAAGTAATGGGTTCGACTCGTCTGCTACCCGTCTTTTCATATTCCAACCATATGCTATCTTTTACTTTTCGTCAAAATTTTTCAACTGGCTGTATGTTACATTCATTTCTGTTTCACTAAATGTGGCAGTGGTTCCCAACGGTTCCATCTAATACCATATATGGTATTGCTATCTCTCCACACAATGGATATCTATCACATTTAGAGCTGTTCCAAATGTTATATCCGCCAAGACTGAACCATATGCTAATAATGGAATAGACGTTATATCCATCCTCTAAATGTTACCACAAAACTCCACAAATGTCATAGAAAACGTGATATATATATATATATATATGTGTTGCAGCAAACGTGATATATATATGTCGCAGCAAACATGATATATATATGTCATAGAAAATGTGATATATCTGTCGCAGCAACCGTCATACATATGTCACAACATATAACCAACCTCCACAAATTTCGCAGCAAACGTGACCGCACACCCTCATCTAACCTCCAAAATAGTGCCATTTAACCGTGCAAAAGACCACTAGAGGGTATTCACTTGACCACGTGGGATTTTCATGAACCCTTCGATGTTCCACTTGACGGTGCACAAACCGCCAGAATGCCAAGTATTAACCGTAAGACTTTACCATTCGAACCATAAGATGTTATGTCGAACCACGTAGCCCTTTGCACAAATTTTAAATGATAACCATCGGAATGGGCACCGTGGACTTTGGTTATAATATATCTTATCATATATGATATATATGTGTGTGTGTGTGTGTGTGTGTGTGTGTGTGTGTGTGTGTAACATTGCACCGATTAGCATATATGTGGAACATTGCACTGTTTGAATGGTAGATGGAACATACATTAAGTCTAGTTGCACTATGTTTATCATATGAGCTAAAAACATATGTTACATTCTTCGAACCATAGATTAATAACCATTGTACCATATTGGATTAGTGTAATTTTTGAAGACGAATAATCCACCGGATCATTACCACACCAAAATTCATTTGGAATCTTTCCATCCAACAAATATATAATAGTCCTATTAATAGAAAAGGACCATGTATTAATAAGTTCTACCCATCATCCATTGTCCACCCCAGCTATTCTAAGCATGCTTCTTAAACATTCTATGATTTTGTGGTTCATCCACTCAACCACCATTATTTTGTGGAGTAAATGGAATATTTTTATTGTTCTTGATGATGATGATGGTGGTGGTTAATGTCCCATGAGACCAAAAATTTGGTCTATCAGACCTAAAGAAACATATCATTTAGATTTTTTTTTAAATTGTATTTATATGCTCAAAGAGATTGCAGAGAAGCATCCCGAGATCACTATAGTTTTGACAAGTTAAAAGGCTAAGAAGATTAGTATTGCAACACATATTATGAAACTCCTTATTAGAATCCTTGGAGAAATTCTCTACTCCATTATCTGACCTAAAACATAAAACATGCTCAATAATTTATTTGCTTGTTTGGTGAACTCTTTGAATTTCTCAAAGGATTCTAACTTATTTTATAGAAGATAAACCTACTCTTTCTTGGGAACGCCATTTATTAAATTATAAAATTATTAGAATAATTTTTAGGCTGAGTGGGGACTAGTCTAAATATATTAGAATAAGTCACAATAAATCATAACTGTTACTAAAGTTTACAATAAGTTAAACGCCCTCTTTTTTCCAAAAATATAGTGTTCACACAAGTCTAAATTACAGGACTTAATCCCAAATATTGTACATTAGTCATGTTGATTTTGAAACCTTTTTCACACATATTTTCAAGGTATTCATGCCATAACATCACTACATCCTAACCATTTAATGAGTTTGTTATTACTGCATCATTTGTCATGTTAGATTTTAAACATTAAGCTAGCATCTCATTAGGATCTTTAACTTAGAGAACAACAAGCACATCGATCAAACACAAGAGACAATGGACACCGTTTTTTTCCTCGAGGAAATGATAAATGGAGAAAACCCCACAAATACCTCAGAGATATAATCAGCACCAAAGTGAAACCCAAAAATAGTAAGATAATCTCCTGACAGCAGTAACCTCTTTCTTCCTTGCCCCGGTTTCTTTCTCTTCCTTAGCTATGCGTTACAACTGAGTGTGGATGAGTGTGTGATAAATAGAGAGGACAACTCTCTATTTATATTAATTCCCGACATGACTAAAACCCTACTAGGTTCAACCTCTCTAGGAGTGTCTAATAACCCTAGTGCACCAAAACTACAGGGACTTTAACCCTTAGACAATAAAACGGTTACCCACAATGACTTGACATGACTTGTTTACATTATAGATCCTCCCGATAGGAACATCGGGGCATGACATGACACAAATACATCTTGGAATAAACATCATGTTAGAATAGATAAGAAATACAAGTGAATACATTCCAAAGTCACAATTACATCAACACTCCCTCTTAACTAGGAAGGTATTCTCTTGACACAATTTTCATCATTGGTATTCTTCTCTGGATCATCTCGTCATTTGCATATTCAAGTCATCTTCGTCTTCAAGTCATCTTCATCTTCAATTCATCTTCACCTGGATCTGGATCATCATCTCTGGATCTGGATCATCCCTCGATTTGGATCATCTCTGCTGGATCATCAACACTAAATCTTCATAGGTGCTATCTCATGATTCTTCTCGTCACAAGAAGTTCTACAGAGCCAGCCATTTTTCATGCTGGATGTAGGCCTAGCCACCATGTAGGTCTTCTTGAGCACTTATATCTAACACTTAAGTCAGAATGGCATGCCTAACACTTACATATGATCATGTGGGAACCAATCCTATAATCATATTAGAAAGGAAATGCCCAGCACTCACATCTGACCATGTGCTAACATAGCCCACAACCATGTCAAAAAGGCCCAGCATTCACATTCGTTAAACCAATGATCAGAAAGTCCCAACACTTACACTTGGCCATGCAAGGAACCAATCCTCCATGCCAAAAGGATCTGCACTTACATTTGAAAAGCAATGTCAGAAATTCTTAGCACTTACATCCATTCAACCAATGATCAGAAAAGGCCCAACACTTACATCCTTTGAACCAATGATCAGGAAAGGCTCGGCACTTATATTCGACCATGCAAGGAACCAATCCTTCATGTTGAAAGGGCTCTGCACTTACATCTGACACATGCGAGGAACCAATCGAACATCCATGTTCAAAAAGGCATGCACTCACATCTAATCTTGTAGGAACCAATCCTATAATCATATCAGAATGGCCCCCAGTCCCAGACTAAGCTACCTGGTAACTGACCAGGTACCTCCATTCCCAGAATGGCATTCAACGCTTATGATCATGTAGGAACCAATCCTATAGTCATATCAGAATGGATCAGCACTCACATCTGACATGGAAGGAACCAATCCTCTCACCATGATAGAATGGCTCAGTCGTTACATCTGACCATGGAAGGAACCAATCCTCTCACCATGTCAGAATGGCTATGGATCTCATCATTTTTCCTTGGAGGAAACCTTGATCTGGAGAACACCAAGCTTCACCCTGAAGTACTTGAACTTCACCTTAGCCAATGGCTTCGTCAATAAATTAGCTATCTATTCCTCCACCACAACATACTGGAGCTTCACTGCTCCTCTCTACACCATATCCTTGATATAGTGATACTCGGTATCGATATGCTTTGACTTGTCATGGAACACTAGATTCTCTGACAACTTCACACAACTCTGGTTGTCAGAATGTATACAAGCAGCATCCATCTGGAGATCAAATAAATCAGACAGTAGCTTCTGTAGCCATACTACCACACAACTAGTTGAACAAGTTACGACATACTCTGCTTCAATTGTACTTAGTTCCACACAGGATTGCTTCTTGCTAAACCAAAATATCGCACCTGATCCCATACTGAAGCAACAGCCTGAAGTGCTCTTCCTATCGATGGCACTATCTGCCCAATCTGAATCAACATAAACCTCCATGTTAATCTTCTGATTCACCTCATACTTGAGCCCATAATCAATTGTACCCCTCAGGTACCTCAAAATATGCTTTGCAACAATCAAGTGAACATGTCTCAGATCTGTTAAGAACTGGCTCAAGGTGTTCACAGCAAAGCAAATGTCTAGTCTCATGTTCATCAGGTACATCAAGGACCCAATCATCTAACGATACATCATATCATCAACTACTTTTGATGAAGCATCACTTAATAGCTTCAGGTTCGATGCCATAGGTGTGGTCATGGCCTTGCAGTCCATCACCCAGACCTCTTCAGGATCTCTACTACATACTTCCCTTGTCTGAGGGAGGTTCCATCTGCATTTCGCCACACCTCCATGCCTAGAAAATAATGTATCATAGCCAATTCCTTCATTTCGAACTCGGCAGCAAGCTTTCTCTTCGTATCAGCAATCAACCCATCCATACCTATTACAAATAGGTCATCTACATATAGTAGAAGCATCATTGGGTTTCCATCTTCAACCTTGTAGTAAAGGTTGGAATCTGCTTTACTCTTGGTAAAGCCCAAACTAGATAAAAAGCTGTCAATTCTGCCATACCATGTCCTAGGTGTCTGTTTCAAACCATACAGGGCTTTCTTCAATCTGCACACGTGAGACTCCCTACCAGGTGTCTCAAAACCGAGTGGCTATTCTACATACACTTGCTCTTCCACTACACCATTCAAGAGAGTAGTCTTGACATCCATTTGGTGTATCTTCCATTTCATTACTATAGCCAAAGCAAGTATTGATCTGATGGAAGTGTATCTAGATACAGGCACAAAGTTTTCTTCATAGTCTATTCCTTCTTTTTGTGAGAAACCACGAGCCAAATCTTGCCTTATATTTCTCTATGCTACCATCTGCAGCATGCTTGATCTTGTAGATCCATTTGGAAGTTACAACTAACTTCCCTTCTGGTCTTGGGACAACATCCCAAACATCATTCTTCATGATCGATTGATACTCTTTGATCATAGTATCCTTCCATTCTTTCCTTTCTGCCGCTTCTTCATAACTGGAACATTCTTCATTGATAAAGTCACATAGTAAAGCTACATATCCAGAGTAAGATCTGGTTCTCTTCCTTTCTCTATGATTCTCTTCTGTAGACCCATATCTTTCTGCACCTTGGATAATTTCTCATACGCAAGCAGGTTTCCTCTTATGAGGATCCTTCTCTTGAGGTGGATCTATAGGTCTTTGTGGTTCTTCAAATTCTCGATCTTCTTCTTGAATTTCTTCATTCATGGTTGTATCATGAATTCTGGGAGGTTTTCCTTCTTCAGTATCTTCAGCAAGTCTCTTTCTGGATTTGATGTAAGTTGTGTCTTCATGAAATGTTACATCCCTCCTGATGTCGATCTTCTTGTATCCTGGGAAGGATATTCTGTAAGCCTTCGAGCTTTCAGAGTATCCCACAAATATACCCTTATTTCTTGAAGGATCTAGTTTAGTTATCTTTTCTTTTGAAATGTGTATGTACACTGGACAACCAAATATTCTGAGATGAATGACTTCTGGTTTCTTTCCAGAGAAGACTTCTTCAAGAGTCTTGTTCTTGAGTACTCTATCTGGAGTACGGTTCTGGACATACACCGCTGTTCTGCAGCTTCTACCCATTGATGCATAGGAAGATCTTGACCATGAAGCATTACTCTTGCGGCTTCCATGATGGTTCTATTATTCCTTTCTGCAACCCCATTATGTTGTTAATTGTAAGGAGTGGAAAACTCCCTCTTAATCCCTGATTCTTTACATAAGTCTTTGAATTCATTGGATGTGAATTCTCTGCCATTATCTGATCGAAAAGTATTGATCTTCTTTTCTGTGTGGTTCTCAATCAAGGCTTTGAATTCCTTGAACTTGCTGAAAAATTCATCTTTGTTCTTCATGAAGTAAATCCATGTCTTCCTAGAAAATTCATCAATGAAAGAAACACAGTATACATACCTGCTTAGTGAGCTTGATGACATTAGTCTGTATACATCAGAGTGGATGATTTCCAAGATTCCTTTTGCTTTGCTTTCACTACTTGGAAATGTCTTCTTTGTGCTCTTTCCTTTCACACATCCTTTGTAGACCCCTTCATGTTTTGCTTGAATTTCTGGAAGACCTTCAATAGCTTTGCTTGCAAGTGGTAGTGCTATGTAATGCACATGTGCAAGCCTCCTGTGCCAAATTTAATTTGGCTCTACTATGTCATGGACCATAGCTTGTTCTGGATGGCCCTTCAACTTGTATAAGCCTCCTTCTTATTCTCCAATCACTATTGCATCATCAATAGTCTTTACTTTTTGCAACATGAGGACTTGGCCATATACAAATGCAACCCTCATGCCTTTTGTATCCATTGCTGATATGGATAAAAGATTCTTCTTCAGTCCTGGTACAAACAAGACATCCTTTTTTTATAGACTTTCAAGAGTCTAGCTTATAGGAGGATTCACCACTAACTTTTATGGGATAATGGTAGTCATCCCTAAGCTTCACCTTATGGGATGAATTATGTTTGGATAGTTTCTCTAAGGATTCCTTGAAACCTATCATGTGATTGGAAGACCCACTGTCAATAAGCCAATCTTTGCTTCCATGAGTGACAGTTCCCGTGAGTGCGGAGATCAGAACATATTCATCTTCACTTGAAGAGTCTTCACTTTCTTGTTTTACTCTCTTCCTAGGAGGATCATCATCCTCAGCAGTCTGAGCATGATGTATTCTTTTGGAGTTCCTCTTCTTCTTGGATCCATTCTTATTCTTGGGACAATTTCTAGCAAAGTGTCCTATATCATTGCATG
This sequence comes from Pseudotsuga menziesii, assembly GCA_001517045.1. Lineage (NCBI taxonomy): Eukaryota > Viridiplantae > Streptophyta > Pinopsida > Pinales > Pinaceae > Pseudotsuga > Pseudotsuga menziesii. Next base: position 144,524 of record LPNX010987346.1, read on the forward strand.
TATAACATCTGAGTCTAGATGAATACCTTCTAACAACATTATTTTTTTGATGAGAATGCTTACCTTAGTGATGATGATTTCCCTCCTTCCTTTCTTGGAGTGTACTGTGAGAGCTTGATCTTCACTTCCCATATTTTCTTCTCGATTTGCTATCCAAGCTTCTTCTTGAGAACTTTCTTCGCACAGTCTACTGAACTTGACCAACTTCTTTCTAGCACAGATTCCTTGGATGAAAGAATCCCATGACCTAGGGAGGCCATTCAAGGTTTTCATCACAATTTCTGCATTCTCCACTTCTTCATCTATAGCTTATAGTTGTTCTTTTATCTGGGAGACCCTTGTGAAGTATTACTAGACGGTCTCCTCATTCTGGATCTTAACATTCTTCAACTCATTCCTTAGAGTCATCTTTCGATTGATGTTATTTCCTTCAAACAGTTTGGTTAGGGCATCAAACATGGATTTAGGTGTCTTGAGGGAGGAAACCTATGGAATGAGGTGATCCTTGATAGAATTTGCAATGACCCTCTTTGCCATAACCAACTTCTTCTTATGTAAGGCCTTGGCCTCATCTCCCTCTGGAACTGGAACCTCCTCATGGATGTAGGAGCTCAACTCATTTTCTTCCAGGACCAGGGAGATCCTATACTTCCAGGCTCAAAAGTTATCAGCTCTGTCAAGCTTTTCATCAAGCTTGGTATGATGAGACATCTTAAATGAGAACCTCAAGTGGAAATAAAAAAGATTTTAGATATTACCAGGTTCAAGATGTCGGATCTAAAACTTAAGCTGAAATCCTACAGTACTAGATTAGGAGAAAATTAGGGTTTTGCTTTTCTGGAGTTTAGATCTAAATCTTACCAGGTCAATATGTCAAATATGGATTTGGAGCTGAAATCCTATAGTGTTGGTTCAGGAGAAAATTAGGGTTTTTCTTTTTCGGATTTCTGTCCAACCAAATGCTTTGAATTTGATCCCTAACTTTGATTTTGGGGAGGAGATCAATCCAGGCCTGGGCTCACTGAAAAATTCCTCTTCTGTGAAAATCCCTAATTTCCGGCAGTAGTGTCGGGTCCAAATCTGAAAAATGTCAGAATTGGATTTTGCTTCGACAGAAAGATGCACCCTAGGGAGGAGAGTTATTCCACCCTACTTTTTCTGAAAATATATGGAGAGAGATACACAAAATAGGAAGCCCTAGTTCCCGTAGCTGCACAATGTCTTCTTCTCAGGTTAGCTCTGATACCATGTTAGATTTTAAACATTAAGCTATCATTTCATTAGGATCTTTAACTGAGAGAACAACAAGCATATCAATCAAACATAAGAGACAATGAACACATGGTTTTTCCTTGGGGAAACCATAAATGGAGAAAACCCCAGAACTTCCTTAGAGATAGAATCAGCACCAAAGTGAAACCCAAAAACAGTAAGATAATCTCCTGACAGTAGTAACCTCTTTCTTCCTTGCCCTAGTGTCTTTCTCTTCCTCAGCTATGCACTACAACTGAGTGTGGATGAGTGTGTGATAAAGAGAGAGGCCAAATATCTATTTATACTAATTCCTAACATGACTAAAACCCCTAGAAGAGCTGACCTCTCTAGGAGAGTCTAATAACCCTAGTGCCTCGAAACTGCAGGGACTTTAACACTTAGACAATAGGAGGGTTACCCACAATGACTTGACATGACTTGTTTACATTATAGATCCTCCCGATAGGAACATTAGGGCATGACATGACACAAGTACATCCCAGAGTAAACATCGGGCTACAATAGATAAGAAATACAAGTGAATACATTCTTAAGTTACAATTACATCAACATGTCATTATGTCACGACGCAAACAATATAAGGCCCTCTAAGATTCTCTTTTTCTATCACCAGTGTTCCTTTGGTAATTCTACATTGATTTTCACAAAATTTGGTAGAGTACACCATATTATTCATCCTTTTAATTAGGATACATCTCTTCTATAGGTCAAGTACATGTCTACATCACATAACTTCCTTTATATTCCATTCTCTATCTTTATCCTAATGTCCTCTCTTCTTATAATTTATAAGGTATAATAATAACCCAAGCAGACCATCCCATCACTATAGGGTTGATATTTAGAAAACCCACCTTTATGTGGAGACACATGGAAAGATGCACTTGATTCCTGTAATGTCCCTGACCCTCCGACCGACGAAGAGGATGCTACCATAACATTAGCATGTAGGCTAAAAGCCCTATGAAGTTGAACATACCTAAAATTTTAAATGCTTGAACATAAAACATGCATAGATACATAATTATTCATCATACAACGGAAGAAAACATATGGTCATTCTAGCATTCAACATGTTCATCATCACTCATTAGAAAATAAATATAATTGCAGAGATGAAATGGTCAAGAATACTTATCTTATAAAGAGCTCGTCCCAGAACTAGCTACGCCACTGCAACGTTCAACCAAACCATAGGATAGCATGCTCCTTAATCTCTCAGTAGCGCTACCACCCCTGAGTTGGGAATGATCCCCCAAGGAATAAGGACAAGTAGGCTTACACATAGCCAAGGATACACAACACAACAGATCGGCCAAGCCAACACAGTTGGGTTGATCAGGCCATCAAGGAACTGGAAAGGCTAATTACTAAGCCGGTGAGCTCATTGCAGAGATAAGGACACCTACACCAGAACTAGCATGGCTTCTAGAACACCCACACACACTCAACATAAGGAAATCAGCCCCTTCTCTGCTACATACTCCCTCAGGCCCTGACCTCCCTCCTAGTGCTATTCAGGGGATTGTGGAAAATAAATCCAGCCCCTAGCTCTATCTGTGTGGTTCCTGAACACACCAAGTTGTCAAGGAAATAAATCCCTCATCCCGAATCCAAAAATAGTCTGTAGACTAACCACCACATACATGCAACAAACAAGCTATTCGCAGCTTGGACAAGGGAGAAAATTGACCCTGGGTCATTCTTGGCCCTATTATGGCCAAAACAACTTGCAATAACCTATAGTAAGGCCAAAATGTAACTAGTTTCACAACAATGAACAATGTGGGGGAAAACAACAACAACCAAAAAACCAGGAAAAGAACCACAACCCCATCTCACAATGAAGCGATGCGAACATTACACAGTCCCAAAACGGGAGAGGAAGTCCAGTTCTCATTTCAAAAACAAGGGAAAACATGGAAGCAGACTACAAATCCGTAAGGAGAAATGCCCACCTCAAATCGGTAGGGGAAAAACACACATACCCCCCCCCCTCCCCCCACTCGTCTCCTGGGCATGAATCTGTTTGTACAGGAAATCGTGGTTGATAGTGGGAAGAACCCGTTCCTCAGCTCTTTGCCTGGATCCCCAAAACGACACTAAAAAACTATGCGTGAGGAGGCGAACAGAGAAAAAAAACCTCTACGTGAGAGTGAACCAAATGGTTATCTATGGGAGGATGGAGAAGTATGGATTCATGGGGTAGTGGTTTCCTTGCCCATGTGCAAATGGAGAGTCCACTGGTGGAGTGGGCATGTGGGCAAGGGCTGATAGTCCTGCCACCCACCACTTCCCAGCAATAACTGCCGAACTAACATCATGGATTTTAATGGCTAACACATGGATTTTCCCCATAGGCTCATGGTTTAAAATTTCCCCCTCCTCATCCTTAGGAAAGCATGCCCTTTTCATTTAACATTGCACCATTGTAGTTGCTTGTAGGCTTTTGATTAATTTTGCATGTTTACATGATGCCAGAACTATAATGTGCTGGATTGCACGATATACCATCGACAATGATCCCAATTGCTAAAACATAATGCACCCAAATTGATGGTGGGGATTTTCCCTTTAGCTCCTCACCATGATTAATTACAATATATACATCATGTACCTTTAATGCAAACGAGGTCAAAACCAGGGTGTTACAATCCCCTCCCCCTTATAGTAACACCGTCCTTGGAGTTCGAATACATAGGAATATCCAAAATTTCAAAATTTTGCAGACCTGTCCCACATTCAACTATTTACTTTGAACTTTTAGGACCAAGCCCCTTTGGCTTCCATGAGCCTCTCTTGCTGGTTCTTAGTTTTCGGCTCATCCCCAAGTCTAGGAAATTTTCTGTATCTTGAGCATCTCTCCAAGATTTTCTTGGGTCTTGGCAATTGTTTGAAGGAGACTTCCAGCCAAATCCAATAGCTTTTGGTTTGCTGCCATGATCAATGTGCACAACTGGATTTCACTTTTCTCACCTGTGAAATGCACCACTGAAATTTTGTTAGACTAAGCATAATATAGGCATTAAAATCAGTCAATCAATTGCCCAATTGGCATGACAGTCCAAGTCTCACCAAGGAGACTTTCATATTTTTCATGCCTTCCCAACAGGCACATGAGCTCATTCATGTCCATTCTTGGGCAGGGAATTAACTATTCCAGCATTCACAATTTACNGCGTCCTTCACTTTACCGTGAATGCTGGACCAATCCCTCTTGTTCATGACACTTAGTGTCTCTGGTCTATTTCAGACCTGTCAACCATGGAGCCTCCCCACATGGTTTGTCTCGGCTGCTAGGAACTTCATAGTCTCACTAGCACCTTTTTCATTACTACTCATTCTGAGCTCTTCAAGATAGTCACATGTCCACATGCACCCGTAGGATGCTCTCATAGTCCTTGTTACTAGCAATACCTATATTCAAACATTGAATAGATTCACATGTTTAGTTTATTCTCAATGGTTTTTATCTCTTAAAAAAGATCTTAGAATATCATAACCAAATCATATACACATGTATATTCATAGGGAAGAAATTGCAAAATAGTCCAATACTTATCTATATTGTGCATTTCCTCATTGGTCCACATGATCTTGCTTTGCTTTGCAAGCCTTGAGATCACCTATGGACTTGGATGTTAGGCCAGCGTGCAGGCTACTTCACAACATCCTTTTGTATATATATCAGGCATAGTCAAGCCAACCTTTAGTTGGGTTTGTTAACCCAAAAATCCCCCACTCAACTCTCAATGGCCTACACCACCCAAGGACACCATCTCACGACCCTCATATCACTCCATTAGACCCCCACACCCTCAAAATATCCCAAGGATGAAGAAAGGGGCTTAAAAACCCCAAAAAGGAGCCCACAATACTCTCCTAGGAGCTAAAGCCCCCCAAAAGGGGCTAAAACCATAAAAGGAGATAAAGTTAGGGTGAAAGGGGTAAAATCCCAAAAAAGGGGCTAAAGCCCTGAACAAGGGCTTAAAACCCTTAAACCCATTGAAAAATCTATAAAAGGAGGGTGGGGGGTCACTCTCAAAACACTTCTCCCTTGCATACTATTATGCTGCCCGTGGATGCCTTGAGACACCTTTGCCTCTCAAGCCACCCACACTCGCTCTCCTCCATCTCCATTGAGCCATATATCTCCCATCCAAGAGAGGTGTTTACACAAGCTTGGGCATGGTGGCCCATTTCCACCAGACAAGGTATAGCTTGTCATTCTTGTTTTGTTCATTTGCTTTCTTTGCTTGCTAACCCATGATTTCATTTGCAGGTTTATTTCTTAACATTGTTTTGCAGGTATTTAGGTTTATTATTGCTTAGAATTTGTTTGCAGGGATTTGGAAGCGAAACCCTAACTTGTGTTTGCAGAGGGGTTCACCATTGTTTCCATCATTTCTCCATTTTCTTCTTTCTGTTATTAGTTTAGTTTCCATCCCTTTACATTTTGTTTTCATTTTCAGCATTTATCCACGCAGGAACCTACCCTTCTATCCTATAGTGTAACACCCCGGTTTTGACCCCGTTGCATTAGATGTATATGATGTATATATTGCAAATGATCATGGTGTGGAGCTAAAGGCCAAGGCCCCACCATTGATTGATTATGCTATGTTTCGGGTTGAAATTTTCACCGATGGTGTATCGGGGCATGCGGCATATATATTAAGTTTTTTCATCATGTAAATATGCATATTTAATTAAAATGAACCCAACCAGATATGTTCACGGCAACTAAATTGAGAAGGGGCATGATTTTCACAAGGATAAGGGGGGGTGATGTCAAACCTTGGGCTATGGGGGGGGGGGGGGAATCCATGTGTCACCACCCTGTTTTTATTTTCCCATCTTTCCTTGTTTATCCAACTACCACCATTAAAAACTGCTGTTGTTAGATGGGGTAGTTATGGCTGGGAGTGGAGTATGGCAGGACTGTCAGTCCTTTCCCACACGCACACTCCACTAGTGGATTGAACGTCATGATGGGCAGAGGAATGACTACGCCCCTCATTCCACTCTCTCCACGATGGTGCTGAAACACTCATGCAATTTTGGCTACTCCACATTCTCTCCATTGTCTGTTCATTTTCTCACACACAGGCTTCGTTTCGGTTTTGGTCTCACGCAGCCAAGAGAGAGGATCTGCCTCCACTGTCATTCAAATTTTTCCTGTCGAGATCCATTTTACGCTCAGGGACTGTGTGATAGACTGCTGTTTTCCCCATGTTGTGAATTTTGTTTACCAATATGTTTTGTACTATTGTAATTCTCTTGGGAGTCATTTTGGCCATGATAGGGCCAAGAACAGCCCAGGAGTTGTTTTCCCTGCCCAAGCTGTGAATCGCTTATGTGACTGCGTGTATGCAGTGGTTGGTCTATGGACTATGTTGGGAGTAGGGATGGGGGCTTGATTTGCTTGAGAAACCTGGTGTGTTTGGAAATCACACAGATAGAGCTAGAGGGATGGCTTTCTTCTCCATAACCCCTAAATAGCACTGGAAGGGAAGTCAGGGTCTGAGGGACTGTGTAGCAGAGAAGGGACTGATTCCTTATGTTGGGTGTTTGTGGGTGTCTTAGAAGTCAGGATAGCTCTAGTGTAGGTGTTCCTAGCTCTGTAATGGGCTCACCAGCTTAGCATTTAGCCTTTCCCAGCTCCTTGACGCCCTGGTAAACCTGACCATGTTGGCTTGGCTGTCTTGTTGATGGCATGATAAACCCAACTGCGTTGGCTTGGATGTGTTTTGTGTATCCTTGGCTATGTGTAAGCATGCTTGTTCCTTATTCCTTGGGGAATCATGCCTATCTCTGGGGTGGTAGCGTTGCTGAGAGATTAAGGAGCACGCTGGCCTATGGTTGGGTGGAACATTGCAGCGACATAGCTGGTTACAGAACGAGTTCTTTACGAGATAAGTAATCTTGTCTATTTTACTTCTACAATCACATTACTATTAAATGAATATGATGAACATGTTGAATGCTTGTATGAATGCATGTTGCTTCCACTGTGTATGATAATAATTGTGTCTGTGTATGTTCTACTTCAATGCATTCTGTTTCAACAATTTGTTAATGCACATGTTCATGGGGTTGGCTGCCCATGTGGTTAAGGCCATGGTAGCATCATCTTCACCAATCAAAGGGTCATGGATGTTACATATAGACAAAAGGGATCCATTATTGCCCCTGTAGCAAGGAGAAATGCCTACTACAGAACTGGCGACCATACCAGGTCGATCCCACAGGATCCTTGGTCCAAATTTTTAATTTTCAAGTTTTTTTAAATTTTTTTCCCTAGTTTTCAAAAATTTCCTGTTAAATTCGCTTTAAATCCAGTTTATTTTCAGTTATCAGTACTGCTGAAGCCTCTGCTAGGCAAAACTGAGTCAATTTGGCCACAGAATGAGTTAATGTTGGCCATATTTGACTCTGGACCACAAAAAACCCCAAATCTGGGACATGGCGCTCTTAACGGTGCTGAAAGTGAGGTGAGGGCACACTTAATGGCCAAACAGGTGTGCCCAGGACGCACTTAATCCCCCAATAAGTGCGAATTCAACCCAAAAACACAGTCCATGACTGTTTCTGCATTCTGTGCGACCTCCTTGCCTGTTTCTGAAAAACTCTTGTGGCCCCCTCGCCAGATTTGATCAGAAATGTGTGGCCTGTCAAATAAAACTTCAATTTTAGTTCAATAGAGGTTAAATTTCAGTTTCATAGGGACTGTCCATGCAGCTCATTCGCCTTTGTCCAGCACTACAAGTCAATTTCAATTTCTATTTTTGTTTTCTACAATTTCTTTTACAAACAATGTGTAGATTCCAAGTAAATGTTAATGGCTTAATCAAATGAATGTATCTTAACTAAAATCAACCTAAAACTAACTTTATTTCTCACCCTTCCTCCTCTTCTCATTCATCACCCTCTAGGGTATTCTGGGATACGACGAAGGGCAAGCTCGTATAGATCTAGGCCCTTCATTGAACATTCTTCCAAACCACTAAAATCGGATGACATGGAAGGGAGAGGGGGTAGAGAAGGAGGGCTTCTCACGGTGCTAAGCGTCCTCCCTATTGACCAAACTTGCATCCGGGAGGTGACTTGAGGATCTACGGATGGGCTTAGTCCCATTGTGTTGAGAGCCCAACACCTTCTCTTGGTTGAAGAGGAATATCGGTGTGAGGTAGTCATCTGGTTAGGCCATCAAACATTTAGGGTTAATAACTGTATTTGTTGACAATTTCTGATTATTCAATGCTTGCATACACAAACACAATGACATGAACTCTACCATGATGGATTCATAAACCATTTGCAGCAACCAAATACCAGAAAAAACAAACAAACAAATACACTATACCAACTAATCAATCCAACTCAGTTCATGACACTGAGTGAGCCTTAAAATTTACCAATTTACACTAAGTACAAACAACTCTGTAGTCTTTGAAGACATAAGTCCCTGACTGATTCAACTATGGGAAGTACTTGGGATTTTCCCAGAAACTGATTGCGAGGAGTACCACAGGAACCCCAAAGTAGCTAGCTGCTGAGAGGAATTGCCAAGCGAAACGAGCAACGACCCCTTCTGATTGAGTAGAAACACTTGTGAGGAAAACACCAAGAACTGTCTTCTGGTAGTCTTGGTGGCTAAGTGACCACCTACAGCCAATAGGAAGCCACTGAAAATGGGGTCCAAACATCATTCCCACTAGTTCCAGACATAGAATCTAACACAATTGATCCTCCATGCTCTTCCTCATGCCTAAGAGGTGAATCACCACCATTTGGAACACTCAATCGACACCTTCAAAGCCGCTCTCAGTGATCTCCCACACCATCAGAAGGCCACATAGCATCTAATTTTGATTCAAACCCATATCATTCTGAACCAGACCTCCATACTGCACCATCAAGCCCCATGGCTGGTGCCAACCTGGATCCATTTTCTGGCCTAACCTTAGCAAGTGGACCCATGTCCACACCACAACTTGTCACCCACAACCTGGCAAGTGGCCCAAGAAAAGTCATGCAGACTGTCATTAGTTAGCTTCCACCACCCATAGTGAACAGCTAAGCTGGCCCACTTGCAACACATAGGGGCAGTGGCCCCTCCACATGCACTACCCCTCCTGCCACACAGGGGGCAGTGTACCATCCACTTACATTGCCCCTACTTTCATGCATAAGGGAAATGTCCCTTCCACCCACACTGTCCCTCCCACAACACTTGGGGGCAATGGCCCATCCGCAATGGTGCCACTGCAAGCACCCCCAGCCGTGCAGATGCATTATGCACCTGCAAACCCCACCACCATCGCAGCCCCATCCCACATAAACTTGGGGTCAAATATGCCCTTCATGGCTCATCTTAACTTGCCTAATTTGGATAGATTAACAAATGAACCCATCTGCCATGAAGCTTTTTGGCCTCCAATGCCAACTAAGCTGCCATCAAACATCCCCAAGTTTGAAGGCAAAGCAGGGGAATGTCCCTAAAACCACATAATGACATTCCATCTATGGTGCTCATTCAACAACATCGTAGATGAATGCATCCGGTTGAGGCTATTCCAACGCACACTTACAGGTGTTGCGGATAAATGGCACATTGAGCTACCACAGGCCAAATATCCAGAATTCAACTCCCTAGCCTTCATGTTCCTACAGTATTTCTAACTCCCTGTCAGATATGACGAAGGGGTGGAGATCCTGTTATCCTGCCACCAAAGCACTGCCACTCATATAACTAACCACATCCATGAGTGGCGGCGACGTCGCAGTCTATGCAAAATCTACCTTGACGACATGATCTTCTTGGATTGGTTCCTTAAGACCTTGCTCCTGCCCACAGCAAAGGACGTCACATCTGGATGTCCCCACCTACAGTTCCATCACAACCAAGTAACATTGCTAATGTTGCTTACCAGAACCAAGACCCAAACTATGCTAGAATGATGTCCCAGTATGGAGCAACAACTTCCTATGCACAACGTGTGCTAGCGCAGCAGGATCAGGCCATGGCTTGGCCAACACAACATTATGTTGGGAAAATTCCCACATTTGTGGCACCGCCACCCCCACAAATCTATTGTGCACCGCAAGTGCAACTAGTTCAAGCCCCTGCCTCAACTCCACCTGCTCCATTGGGACAAGTGTTCGCACAACAAAACTGTCCCAACCAGCCTACCCCCAACAATCAACAAGGGCAAGCTAGGAATAACCGGCCCCGAAACCAAGGCAATAACCAACCGCAGGGAGGTGGTCAACAACCGAACCCTCCCAACAATTTCGTTGCAAACTAGCCAACCCAAAACCCCCCACGACAGAATGCATCAAGACGCAACTCCTCGTTGCGCACGAACCAACCATGCACACTCTGTGATGTTTATGGGAACTATACATTCAAGTGTCTCCTCATGGCTCATGTGAAGTAGGCCATTCAAAATGAGGCCCAACAGGCCGCCAACACTGCAAATCATGCCCAACCCAACCCAGCACCACAAGGACCTCCCCCCATGGTGCTTCAAAACCCACTCCCTGTCCAAGGGTTGGTGGTAACTGTACCCCCTCCCCAACCCAATCCCAACACTCCAGGGGCACCTCCCACGGTTGAAACAGGTGTTCACCACCTACTAGCCATGACGAATGAAGAGGTCAACTTGCAAACCCGACAGAATCAGTATGGTACAACCACCGAACCCGCTGACACATCAGCGACATCAGCATCCAAAATGGTCAACCTACCTCTTCAGTTACCACCATTCCTGTGCCCCTCCATACACAGAATTGCCAATAATGCCACAGCTAGAGCTGCAGTCAGCTATAGCATTGTGGATGATTTGGCCCAACCGCCAACCACCATGTCTGCTCTTGAGGTACTTAAAACATCCCCAATGCAGAGGAAAGCCTTACTAGCCACCCTAGGGGTGGTAGACCCCTCCGAATCCAATTTGATCACAATCGACACGGAGAATGGGGAACCGTGCATGCCATCGACCATTTCCTTCCAATTCTTGGTGTCCATCCGAAATTTGGTTGTGCACCAGTGCATAGTGGATGAGGGGGCATCCACATGCGTTATGTCTACCTTGGTTTGGCATAAACTTGGATAACCTGCAACCGTCCTCCACAACCTTGTGGGCTTATGATGGACATCCCACTAAAGCCCAAGGAATCCTCCCCCATGTCCCCATTACATTAGCTAGGAAGATAGAGCTGTTCGACATAGAGGTTGTCAATACTCAACTGGACTACAACCTTCTCCTCGGGAGAAGTTACATGTAGACCATGTGAGCTGTTGTATCAACTATCTTCCATCTCATGATGTTCCCCCATGAAGGGAAGATTGTGAGGGTTGATCAGCTCACCTACCATGATCCGCAAGGGTCAACGACACTTTCCAATGATATCCCTACCATCACCACCATTGAGCCACAAGGGGATACCACACACACTAATGCCGTCCCTACAACCAACACTATGGTTGAAAACACACCAGCCTCTCCATTGTTAAATGTGGTCCGTAGGTTTTTTTCCGATACCACCATGATGGCTCCTTTCCCATTAGTGTCACCACCACTAACACAAAATGAAACTGCGGACTTGTGCATGGTCTCATCCATCACCGTTGCACCCAAACAACAACCGTAGCCATAGCCCCAACCACAACCACAACATCATCCACAGCCACAACACCAACAACAGCCACAACATCACTCACAGTAGTAGGATTTTGTGTAGCTGCAGCCACAACCACACCCCCACATGCAACCGTCATGGAGTTATCTTGGCTCATCCCTAGTCCATATGATTCCCTTCCTCTTCCCCCCACCTGGTGTCATGAGCAAGCCTGTCATGGCCACCTTAAGCCTACCCAACTTTACTTTGGGAATCCTGATGTGGTATCTTGATCCACTGGTTCAACCAGCAACACCCCAGGTTATCTTAACCCTGGTGAAACCCATCGCAGTCGAGTCTCACCCTCCACCCGCTCTGCAAAATCCAACAGCCACACCCACACCCACCCCGTCCCACCTGAAAAGGGCCAGAGGAAAGAATTCCAAATCCACTGTAGAACCGTGATAAGTTCCACCTTGTGCCATTTGTGAACAATAGGGCCATCCAACCCAAAATTTCCCTGAAATCCCAGTGATTAGTGTGCATCTAGATGCCATGGACACAAATGAAAACATCCCCATGGTTGAACTCCCAACCGTACCCATAGTCAGGAACAAGGAATTGAGGACAAACAATGATTGTGCACTTTGCGGCTTGTATGGACATTACTCCCACCATTTCCAAGACTTGCATGAATTTTGAATGTCTCTTACTGACCTCTGTCAACATTCCCTTGAGTCTGAGATCACCTTGATCGAAGAAGTTCACCCACCACATCCTTCGTCAGACACCATTTCCATTTACATGATGTCCAGTTCTATCGACCCACTCATCTCCTCCTCCATTGACAGTCCATTAGACCTATCTTTTTGTTGCTTCAGCAATGATGAGGAGATACTTGAAGCTCTGACCACCCCAGAATACCCATGGCCCGACATGCACCATCGCTTGTTCTCCCTCGAAGAACTTCTGTCGCAGTCTGAACAATTTTCTATGGAGACCAAAGATTTCATCCGTGGGAAGGTCAACTGGTTCAAGAACCCCATCCCAGCACCAGATTCCTTCAAACAAGGGAATATGGAGAACATTTCACCAACCATTAAAATTGACATCTCAACCAATTCTGATATTGTTGAAGAAATCATGCTGGAGGAATCTTGCTCCCTGGAAGAGGTTGATGCCTACAAAGCTCTCTTCCAAGAATTCTGTGACATATTCACCTAGTCTTACACTGAAATGCCTAGCCTAGATCCATCCATTGTGGAACACCACATCTACACATGGCCTAATGTGGCTCCTGTGCACCAAAATCAACGGCCAATCCATCTATCCAAAATGGCTGTGGTGAAAGCCAAGATAGAGAAGCTGCGTACAAACGGATTCATTTATCCCATTGCATACACCACTTGGGTTTCTAATCCTATTCCCGTGAATAAAAAATAGGGTACCATTCGCCTTTGCACAGACTTCGGCGACCTCAATGGGGCATGTCCCAAAGACAACTTCCCCACACCTTTCATCGACTATATCATCGATGCATGCACCAAACATGAAGTATTTTTCTTCATGGACGGTTTTTCCGGATATAACCAAATCCAGATCCGGAAGGAAGACAGTTATAAGATGACATTCACAACCCCATGGGGCACATTTGCATATCGGGTCATGCCCTTTTGCCTAAAAAATGTTGGAGCCACCTTTCGGTGCGCCATGACACACTACTTTCGTGACCTCATTCACATCATGTTGGCTTGTTTCGACAACCTCATCGCATGGTCGCAGAAGAAAACACAACACATAGAGGACTTGCGACAAGTCTTCATACGATGTCACCAGTGAAAAATCTGCTTGAACCCTTTCAAGTGTGTTTTCTGTGTTCCCTCGGGCCGTCTACAAGGATTCATCGTGTCACACAAAGGAATGACCATTGATCCTAGGAAAGTCCAAACGAATTTCCCTCTAACGTCTCCCCTTTGAGTGACAACGTTACAACTTGTATTATAGTTTTTCCATTTTTTGGTTTACATTTTTCAAAGTTGAGTCTTATGTATTGTTTCCTCTCATTGCTTTCGATGGAGCACACCTCAAACCAGCATATGGGATTCGCGGATGAAGCAAGCAGATGGTCTCTAAACCTCGCCTCGGCTGCATGCGAAACATACAACCATAACATCATGCATAATCATGCCTTAAAAATACACACAGAGTGTAATAGTACATCACATAGGCATTTGCATTCCACAACATCATAAAAAGACTCACATAATAAAACTATAAAAGCACATCCATGTGCGTCAA
>LPNX010987346.1:158938-186012 GCA_001517045.1 Pseudotsuga menziesii
CACCAACGCACTAGGGAAATCCTCACTAGGATACTAATCCAACTCAGACTCATCATCTAACTTGGTGTCATCATCTTTCGAAGAGTACTCATCCTTTGAAGGAATATCACCTCTCGCTGCCCAACGAAAGTGCTCAAAAGCCACCGCCATCTTCCTCATCACACCAGTCAACTCTGGAGGAAGGTTGTGAATAGCGGCAATCATATCAGTACTCAGGTGCTCCCAGCCATCATCTGACACTCTAGTAGCAAGCTGCTCCATATACGGCACCAGTCCATCCATATCCCTGTGTTGCCCGTGGGAGCTCCCGGTAGGAACCGCCATGGGAGCCATGGTAACAACCGGCCTCCGATGCCCGGGTGGCGGGTGAGGACCAACATCTGCACATACAAACAAGGACACCATCAGTCTACATATATCCATATGAAAAATACCAACCAGCTCAACTACACTTTGTATAAAGATGAACATATAAACATCATGCATACATACCAGTTGGTCCCCACGTCTGTCCAGGAGGTCGGGGCATCTCAGGGTCTCCCTAGAAATCCATACCTACATATGGGTACTCATCAATCACTACAAGAATTTGGAGCCACTGCTCCAACAACTCCTCTGTAAAAAATCATCCCACTCTACCGCCACCCTCCCGGATCATCATCTAGCACCATCTGTACATCCTCAGCTCCTGCGGACCACTGTCTTGCATAGCCCGATGAGGATGAAGTGTAGGTACTTTCTCAAAGAATAAAGCACACAAGAAGGAGCCAAAACAAAAACCAGCGCCAATAGTCTCCTACTTGTTAAACTGACGTCGAACACCCTACAGATACATTTGGCCCCATGCATAATACGTGCCACCTATAGCACGCTCTACTAGTTGTAGCTGACCACCAGAAATATTGTGGCTCCCTGTCGAACCCAAGATACATTGCAGTAAGGTCCCCACCGCCTGTGTGGACAAATCCTCAATGTCACACATTAGGATGTACAAACCACGCATGTACACCATAGCGTAATAGTGTCGATCACACAGATCCTCCAATGTCTCCCCTCGAGACAGCACAGGTACCAAGTCACCAACTACTCCCAACATAGGGAGCCTAGTAATGAAGTATACATCTGCCAATGTAATCTCAATGCACTGGCCCTGAAAGAGGAACACCTCCTCATCAACATCCTAGAAACCTATCAGTGTTTGCATCAGCAAACGGAAGCTCCGCATGAGGGGTATCCTCATTAATTTCAGCAATCCACAATGGGCTAATGTATCTCTAACATTCCCATCACATAAGGATGCATCCTTTACACTCTTGCAATCTCTCTCTCTCTCCACTTGATCTCTGGAATCCTGCACAAGCAAAAACCCTGAAGTGAGCCATTGCCATCATCACAAAACACCCAAAAGAGGCTAGGGCGCACCTGTTTGGGAAAAAGGAGTGCCGAAGGTGCTCATAATTTCCCCATAGGTGCACCCAGGGTGCACCTTTTCCTTTCAAAGGTGTGACTTGGCCCCCATAAAACCCCAAAATGTTCATGGGGGGCCTCCAAGTGACCAAATCCAGCAAATAAGCCACCAAAAAGTTGAGTCTCAATGAGAGCTTTTACCTGGAAGTCGCGGTATGTGAAACCATTTGTCAGATCAAAAGAAATCAGAAAATAAAGAATTAGGGCCCACCTCTCCAACTCCACAATGAATAGTGACAATGGGCTTCACCATGTGGACCCCACCATTATATAGGCCCCATTTGACCTAATTTCTTCCGATCGACATAACAGGACCATACAGACTCCGTTTGAGACACCATTTGCACCAGTGGTTTCAGAATTCTGCCCCCTATCTCTTTATGAGACCATTGTCTCATGTTTAATAAATAATTTTGGGACCATTTCCCACTAGTCACCTCGATTTATGAGCCATGACATGACGATGCAAGTGTCTACGAACCTGTACTTGTATCACACTTCTTGACCGCAACTCATGCGAGTTTTTGGGCCATCTCCTGTTAAGGAATGTAATTTTTAGTTTTAGTTTTGTATTTTTAACACATAGTTGTCTTTTATATTCACCAAACCTTGTGCGGACCTCTGAACCACTGTCCACAAAATGATTTCTTTTTCTTGCATGTATTTGGCATATAATTTCCCCTGAACTTGCACTCACATCACATGTAGTCCATTCCGTCCACCACAACACACACACGCTCTCCTGACCTCTGTCAAAGAGCCACCTTGGTTTGCATGCCTTCTGCCATAGTGACTCGCGAGCCTCTACCATGATCTATCCCATGCATGTATTGGTATGTTTGAGAGCCTTCTGCTTCGTCCATACTGCATGGATGACCTTTGGACCTTTGTCCACCGTCCTGACAGGGGGCACCTCATGTGCCACCTCAATCGGTTAACCACACTAGAGTTTCGTTTAAGCTCTTTTTTGACTCCTTAAAACAATGAAAAGATAGCCGAGTGTAGCTACTTCCTTTCCCACTTGCTAAAGTATAAGAAAGGGCATCTACATAGGCTCATTTACCTCCTTTTGCAAATAATATAGACCATCAATTGAAAAGGACCTCCTTGGCACACTCAATCCAAGACCGTTCCCCTCTACATACTTTTATGCTTTCTCAGGTAGAGGGGCCGCTCTTTACGAAAAATCTCACCACGGGTTGTTGTTAAGCTCTTTTCCAGTCTTCTCATCAAGAAAATATTGTTGAGCAAACTTGGTTTCATTCATGCTTGTAAAAGAATCTGAATTACCATCCAGCCAATATAGGTTTAACCTTTTTCGACCTGATTGGACTACCAACAGTAAAGAAGTCTCTCATCCCCTATAGGATGGGTGAGCTCTCCTATGTATAATTTTATCCTTTTTCAGGCACAGGAGACTACCAATGAAAAGGAGCCCCCACTGGATTCTTCTTCGTGCATTCAGACTCTCTAAAATTGAAAGCACCATCGAGCATTTACTTTCTCGGGCTCGCCAAAAATCAACGAGATTGTACAACAACGGTGTCCCTAGACACCACCCCATAGAAAATAGTTTAACAACATTCCCACATTGGGTCACCTTTGTTCAGAGTACTCTGCAATGTGTCTTCCTTGGATCCCATCAATATCAAAAGTTTCTACCTCCTCCAAGTATTTCCCATCTGCAGTGACATCCCCAGTATTACAACTATGATCCCATTCCCATGAGTTAAGTGTCATTTGTTTCCTGGTCTACCCTGCCATCATACTCTGAACAAAGGAAGTTTGAGTCTCCCACACTCCCCCTTCCCTTTTTTAGTTCTTTTCCCTCCCCCCCCACAATTCAGTGAGTCAGTCCACAGATTGCTTCACACCTTCTAGTTATCTCCCTCACGCTCGTGGTTAAGGAAACATCATTGCCTTAACTAGGGGCAGGTCTCCCTCTGTCGACGCCAACACACATATTCCAGAGGATAGACCCAGAGGTCCCTGTAATTGGTTTCATTAACATCATTTTTGAGTTCCTTGGACCACTTGAGAGGAGTCCTTAGTGCCTCTCGGGATAGTTGTTTCTCACGTGCTCGACTCCAACTACATCATCGCACCATTAAGATTTGTACAAGGTTTGGTCCGCATAGTACTTGGTCGAAGACCCTGGATGTCACTTGACTCTAGCACATTGATGAGTCTACTCAAGGGACCTAAACAGGTTATGTCCCTTGTGATTTTTGGGTTGCATTTGAGATAGTGTTCAGAAGCCCTAGAGGTGCTTCGATGTACCTTTATGATTGATGCAGCATACTTGTACCACAAAGACTCTAGTTCTCAATCAGAGAGTCCATAAAGATATGTACCATTCCAAATCGAGAACATCATCAGTCATGAAGATATAACATTCCATGAGAATGCCATGGGTCCAATGTACCAGATCAACATTGTATTCAGCCTCACATGGAGGCAGCCATTATTGTAACATCAATTGTATATGATTGGCTCTTGTATTTTAGAGCATAGATCAAATTATTATTTTGACATTGTAACGAGCATGGGGATGCCTACCTCATCCATATACATGTCACACATTATTTGTATCTCACCCATTGATGGGAACCATATTAATACAAAAACCAAAAGCCACCATGCCCCAGCCCTGGAAGCACCACCTCTATGCAACAAATCCTATGATGTCTGTCAGCCATACATTGAGCTCCTTCCCTCACACATCAGGGGGTAATCTGTTAACCCAAAAATCCCCCACTCAACTCTCAATGGCCTACACCACCTGAGGACACCATCTCACAACCCTCATATCACTCCATTAGACCCCCACACCCTCAAAATAGCCCAAGGATGAAGAAAGGGGCTTAAAAACCCTAAAAAGGGGCTAAAACCCTAAAAGGAGCTAAATTTAGGTTGGAAGGGGCTAAAGCCATGACCAAGGGATTAAAACCCTGAAACCCCTTGAAAAAGCTATAAAAGGAGGGTGGGGGGTCACTCTCAAAACACTTCTCCCTTGCATACTGTTATGCTACCTGTGGATGCCTTGAGACACCTTTGCCTCTCAAGCCACCCACACTCCCTCTCCTCCATCTCCATTGAGCCATAGCTCTCCCATCCAAGAGAGGTGTTTCGACAAGCTTGGGCATGGTGGCCCATTTTCACTAGAGAAGGTATAGCTTGTCATTCTTGTTTTGTTCATTTTCTTTATTTTGCTTGATAACCCATGATTTCGTTTGCAGTTATTTAGGTTTATTATTGGTTAAAATTTGTTTGTAGGTCTTTGGAAGCGGAACCCTAACTTGTGTTTGCAGAGGGGTTCACCATTGTTTCCACAATTTCTCCATTTTCTTATTTCTATTCTTAGTTTGGTTTCTGTCCCTTTACATTTTGTTTTCATTTTCAGCATTTATCCACACAGGAACCTACCATTCTGTCCTATAGACAGAAGGGAGCCATTCCTGCCCCTGTAGCAAGGAGAAATCCCTACTACAGGGTTTATCAAATCGTCAACAAATCGCCTGTACTTATCTCAACAATACACTTATATCAACAACTAATCATCAGCCAAGCCAACCTTCAGTTGGGTTTATCAGGCCATTAACAATAACACATGCACTTATATCAACAATAAATGACCATTTCCAGGTTTCATTTCCAGTAGTGAGCTCTAATTCCACTACCCCATATCACACAGGATACCACTCCCTTCTCCAAGTTGACAGTCCCTTAGGAATGTATCACTACCCCATATCACATAGGATACCACTCCCTTCTCTTAGTTGATAGTCCCTCAGGAATGTCTCACTACCCCATATCACACAGGAGACCACTCCCTTCTCTGAGTTGACAGTCCCTCAGGAATGTCTCCTTCTCTGTGCTCTTTAGTAGAAGGTAGGATGAGCTCAAGCCATTTCCCATTTAGTATACAATACCAGACTACATCTGTTTATCCTAACAACACAAGCAATACAAGCATATTCATTAGCGTTATTGCTCTAAAACTATAATCATATTTCACTTCATTCACTATAAAGTATTGAGACACCAGGAGTGCGTCCACTCCTTAGGGTGTAATCAATATTGAAAACCCTTTCATGATCCGACATCGGAAAAGTGTGCACCCTTTTTTAGTGTGTGCCATGTAGGCCCTATTCATACTCAAGCAATCGGTCATAATGGAAGTAAAATCAAAACATTTTCTGCATATTGAATTCAACAATTGGACATGCATATTCTTAGCTAGGGTTATAGAACACTTATCCATTTGTTGATGCAGTATTCCTTCATTAAGGAGGAATGGGGGCTCCCTTCTCTGAGTTAACAATCCCTTGGTTTTCCATCCCAACTCCTTTCACATTCGATATCCACACATGTCTTACCGACATAATCTATACCATCTCACTCATGTTGCCTACCAAACATGCAGTGCAGATGAGACATTCCCAAAATGTCCAATGGAATTTCACCTGAAACCCATTTCCAAGATAAGGGAAAACCTTCCCATGAAGTTTGGCTCCTATAGGCCATCACACATGATCTTCCTGCAGTGTGTACCCCTAGCACATTCATCAAATAGCAAAACGGTCAATCACTATTTGATAATACAATCCTAATTTGATTGTTCCATAACTAAGTAATGACATTAGTAATTAAATTCAATGAGGATTTGCAACTCTGTTTAATACAGAAATTGATCTGCTTGGCAATGAGGTGATCCTCATTTGTGGGTCTCTTTTAAGTAGCACCATCATGGCCATTATGAATTTATGTTTACTAGCATAACATGAACACCCACTTACAATGCGTCCTCCTGACACAATTCTATGCAAGCCAATAGTGATTAGTAGTTGTCAGTAATTTCTTAAATCTGAAATTTACAATTTTAAATTGACAACTCATTCAACATACAAACTATGTTCACAACCATGAGATTCTTCTCATGAGGTTTGGCTCTTTCACATGGTAGATTCTGGTCTTTTTCATGGTCTTACCCACTTTTCCATGCTCCAAACAATCTACCTGAAACCTGAACTTCCATCAGCCAAACACTTGGTAAGTCTTGATGCATATAACTTTTTCCATTGCTGCAACAATCACTGAAGCATTTTCAGAATTTATAAGATTCAACACTTCCAGCTATTAATCATATCAATATTACCAAAACTCATTTACTTCATGCAATCATTATCATACTAAAATTTGCAAGGTCACATCATTTATGCCAAAATGAAATGTTCATATACTTCTTACTTCCCAAGCGTATCATGTGTAGCACCTTGCCCTTCCATAGAGAATTTCCGACAGCCAATTGATCATGATTACCTTATTCATGCACTTACTATCCTGCATTCACATCAGCTCTTGAAATTGTTCCAGAATTGTCATCAATTCATCATTTCAGCCATTAGTTATTCATAATGACACATGCACTATCCTTATGCATTCATGCATTGCATCACAACATTTGCATCCATACTTATGTATGTATATCTACAACATTTACTAATACTTTTAATATGCATCCATTCAATGCATAACTACAAGATTTATAAAATCTGTTAATGCATACCCACTCAATGATACCTTGCATTGATTTAGGAATACAATGCATTCAAACATACCATGCATGGCCCAACCATGACTACTTCATATAGGATGCATGACTATAATCAAGATTATCAGTGCTTCCTTTCCTTGGGCTACTAAGCTCATAACAACATAATATAGGCATGACACATTTTTCTATGAATGCAAATTTAGCTAAAACACTCAACTGTATTTTGGTCTGAAATGTCAACCTCAGCCACCGAGAATTTTCTTCCTTTTCAGCCCTATAATCCATTGGCAGTTTGCTAAAAATCCACCGAAAAACAGTTGGAATTTGTTGGGAAAAATTCCACTTTGGACAACCCAAATTTTTTTTTCCCTATTAGACCTTTTTCCAACTAAGTTTCCAACGTTTTGGCAGTCAAAAGCTCTAGTTTTCTCTGCACTCATCGGCGGCCTATTCATCTATCTTTCCGGCATTTTGAGTCCCTAGTCATCTAAGCTTCTGGACGACATCGGTGAGTTGTTCACCTATTTCCTTTCGGTGTTTCGGCCAGAACCACTAATTTCTATGTGGCCCATCAGCAGCCTGCTTGTCTATTTTCGTCCGTCGTGTCAGGCCTGTAGGGGTCTAATGCTCTGAAATTTTCGGCAGGGAACCCAACTATCCACTGCATCGGTGGTTGAGTGCTTTGTACATTGGTGGCTAGTCCTTTTGGTTTCTACAACGACAGCCAGCGATCCTTCTGTGTCTTCTGTGGCCACAAGCCTATTGGAAGTCGGAACCTCTATCATTTGAGGTGTCAGTGCTCGGATGCACTTCTCATCGGTGAATAGTTCCTTACGTGGCCGCAACAACAATTCAACAACCATTTACATTTTGCGATCGGCATCCTAATTAGCTGACACTTTTCGATCGGTGGTTGGAAGCACAAAATTCTACAGCATCGACGGTCGGGGCCTCCATTTGTTGAAATGTTAGTCCACTAGCTAGCCGCAACGGCTTATGCAAAATCAACTAAACTTTTCTGACGTAGTTCATCGACGGTTCCATTGTCTAATCATCGACGGTGGAATCAACTAAATTCCATCGATCTTTTCTCTTCCCTTCGCGAACGTGTCATTGGAAACCAATACAAATAAGCATCGACGATGCGATCAATTAATCATCACCGATGGCTGATGATTCCATGACTTAGAAAAATTTTCCAAAAAAATCTTCTCTCCGTCGTCACTGTCAGTGATTCAACCCATTATCACCTTGTCTCTACTACCGACGTTGTGGCTACTCCATCCACTAATCGTCATCGATTCGATTGACTAAGCTTCCCTGATGGCTGAGTTTATATCGGGTGGCCTTGCAACTAGCTGTCCACTGCATCGGAAAGGCTTCCCACTAAGTCTTCTGATGCGATGACGTTCTGAGACTTAAAAAAAATTTCCAAAATTTTTCCTTAATCTTCTTTCCGCTGCTTCATCGGCTCAAAAACGTCTTCTATTCTTTGTCGACGTTTTGGTGCCTTCACTTTCTATTTTCTGAATTTTGCGGCTATGCCATCAATTAGGCATTAGTGATCCAATCCTTCAATCATCACTGATCACTGATGGTCTTATCACTTTAGTTTTTCACCGCTCTGCATCCGCTAGTTCATCATCTAAATCATCGATGATGGAATCAACTAACTTCCGTTGATCGCCGATGATCGGACTTAGAAATTTTTTTTACAAAATTTTATTTCCTTCGTCTTTTCTCCACTGATGACATCGGTGATTCGAACAACTACTCATTGTTGCTGTGTCAGCTATTCAATCAACTAATTCTTTCCAATGTTGCGGCTCATTAATAGACAACACAACCGACACTGTGGCTTGTTGTTCCCCTATTTTTCGTCGACGTCGGGGTCTACATCGGAGGTCTATCAGTCTAAGCTATCCACTATGTCGGGGAAGCGATCCTCTAAACTTTTCCGACGACTGACAGTAGGGACACTTAGAAAAAATTCAAAGATTTTTATTCAATGGTCCCCATCGAATGGCCTTCTGCTTAGGTGATCCGATGCATCGGTGGGGCTTCAGACAAGGTCCTCTGATGACCTGATGGTCTCAATCCTTAGAGGAATTTTCCAACATTCTCTTGTCATGCGCAAATTTTCTTTTGTTTTCTGCTGGGCAAAAGGAAACCTGCATCTGCCAGCTGACCTTTCATGGCCCATTTAGGCCCATGCTGCAACCTTAGCTCTGTCACTGCATCTTCATTGCCCATTAGGGCCCATGCTGCAACCTTTACTATGATACCATACTGTAATGTCCCCGACCCTCCGATCGATGAAGAGGACGCTACCATAACATTAGCATGCAGGCTAAAAACCCTGTGAAGTTGAACATACCTAAAAATTTAAATGCTTGAACATAAAACATGCACATATACATAATTATTCATCATACAGTGGAAGCAAACCTACGATCATTATAGCATTCAACATGTTCATCATCACTCATTAGAAAATTAATATAATTGTAGAGATGAAATGGCCAAGAATGCATATCTTATAAAGAGATCATCCTGTAACTAGCTATGTCGCTGCAACGTTCGACCCAACCATAGGCCAGCGTGCTCCTTAATCTCTCAGCAGCGTTGCCACCCCTGAGCTGGGCATTATTCCCCAAGGAATAAGGACAAGCAGGCTTACACATAGCCAAGGATACACAACATAACAAATCATCCAAGCCAACATAGTTGGGTTGGTCAGGACATCAAGGAGCTGGGAAAGGCTAATTACTAAGCTGGTGAGCTCATTGCAGAGCTAAGGACACCTACATAAGAACTAGTATGGCTTCTAGAACACCCACACACACCCAACACAAGGAAATCAACCCCTTCTCTGCTATACAGTCCCTCAGGACCTGACCTCCCTCCCAGTGCTATTCAGGGGATTGTGGAAAAGAAATCCAACCCCTAGCTCTATCTGTGTGGTTCCCAAACACACCAGGTTATCAAGCAAACCAAGCCCTCATCCCCACTCCAAAAATAGTTTGCATACTAACCACTACATACATGCAGCAAACAAGCTATTCACAACTTGGATAGGGCAGAAAATTGACTCTGGGTCGTTCTTGGCCCTATTGTGGCCAAAACGACTTGCAATAACCTATAGCAAGGCCAAAAATTAATTGGTTCCACAACAATGAAGAATGTGGGGGAAAACAACAGCAACCACAAAATTAGGGAAAGAACCACAACCCCATCTCACAATGAAGCGACGAGAACATTACACAGTCCCAAAATGGGAGAGGAAGTCTGGTTCTCATTCCAAAAATAGGGGGAAACATGTAAGCATACTACAAATCCATAAGGAGAAATGCCCACCTCAAATCGGTAGGGGAAAAAAACACATACACCTCATATCCCAGGCGTGAATGGCTCTGTATAGGAAATCATAGTTGACAGTAGGAAGAGGTTGTTCCTCAGCTCGTGGCCTGGATCCCCAAAATGATGCTGAAAACCTGTGCATGAGGAGGTGAACAGAGCAAAAATGCCTTCGTGTGAGAGTGAACCGAACAGTTCTCTATAGGAGGATGGACAGGGATGGAGTTGTGGCGTAGTGGTTTCCCTGCCCATGTGCAGATGGAGATTCCGCTGGTGGAGTAGGCATGTAGGCAAGGGCTGACAGTCCTGCCACTCACCACTTCCTAGCAATAACTGCCCAACTAACATCAGGGATTTTAATGGCTGACACATGGCTTTTCCCCATATGCTCATGGTTTAACGTTTCCCCCTCCTCATCCTTAGGAAATCATGCCCTTTTCATTTAACGTTGCATCATCGTAACTAGTTGTAGGTTTTTGATTAATTTTGCATGTTTACATGATTCTAGAACTATAATGTGCCGGATGGCACGATATACCATCGGCAATGATCCCAATTGCCAAAAAATAACATAACCAAATTGATGGTGGGGATTTTGCCTTTAGCTCCTCACCATGATTAATTACAATTTATACATCATGTACCTTTAATGCAAACGGGGTCAAAACCGGGGTGTTACAATTCAAAAACTCAACAATATAAAAGAGATGTATTGTTACTAAAATAAAATTCCTCACATTTTTTCTCCACTTTGGTATCTATTGTACTGGTTTTAGTTGATGGTTTATCCTTCTTTTCCTTTTTCAAATTTCAAAAATCCTTCCTCTAGTGCCCTTACTCCCCACAATTACATCACCTCCCTTTAATCTTATGTCCTCTTGATCTAGATCTAGAATGTGATCTACCTTATTGACCCCTTTCACTAGATCAGGTTCTCATAAGTAGGGTTTCACTAATATGCAATTCTATATATGAGTTATTCCTTAGCTATTCTCTCAACAATAAAATTATTGCATGATCAAATTTGAAATATCCATATGACGAGTTAGTAATTTTCATCACCAAATGCTACCAAGTGTCTAGGAGGGAACAGGATAAATTTGTTTCTATGTCATCATAATTTATCTTCGTATTAACCATATCTAGTTTGTTGATTAGGGTAGTAACATTTTTTAGATGATCTTCCATATATGAACACTCCTTCATTCTCACATGATAAATATTCCTTATAAAGAAAACCTTATTTGTTGTTGATTTAGTCTCATACAACTTCACAAGTTTTTCCAAAGGTTTTTGGGTCGACGCACAAACATGAGATCCTTTAAAGACAATTTAGTTGCTACTTAAATATGAAAAATCATTGAACTTCTCACTTCAAGATATATTTTAAGATTCCTACACAATGAATTTTACAATGAATTTTAAGAAGAAAAAATATAGGAAATTGAATGTGTTTTCATATATATAATTTTTACATTTGGAAAATTTGTTTAATCTCTCTCTCTAAATGTGTATTATTTAAATTTCATGAAATTATAACCTATGTATGTGCGTGTGAAACAATTTATGAACTACTTTAAAATATTTTATAAGCGGCGGGCTATGTGATTTAGAGCGCCCACCCCTGATAACGCATTTGAGCCGTATGCGGGGGGACTCGCACGTGCTCTTAATATCTCACAAAATTGATACAAATTAATTAATTCCATGTAGTAATATCTCCAGAAAGAGTAACTAAAAGAATATTTTCAATATATTTACACTATACAGAAGTAAAAAACCGATATATTCTCTTCCAGACCCATCACCCAGCAATCTATAAATGGATGATCTTTCTTGTGATCTCATCGATGGGAGTGGGGTATAGGAGATTCTCCTGTAATGCTAAAGGTATCCCGCGTATGTTCAGTGTTCGTGATCCCGTGCATGTAGACTTATAAATGACATCCTATACTACCGCAACACTATTTTTCAAAATCTAAATCTGTTTTTTTAATTTCTTTTATGAATTATTAAAGTCAAAATTCCTAAAACAAAGACCCTTTTGTGCACATGCTGCACTTTAGGGACGTAGCTTAGTGAAATTAATTATTTTTTTATATTATACTGTATGAATCTCTTTATACAAAGGTATAGGGTTAGGAGAAGTGATATGGGAATGAAAAAGGGAATAATGTGAAAGTGATGTGGAGCAAATAGAAGAAGAAGATGATAGTTTTATGTGGGAGAGGTTTCGTGAATGAAAAGGTGCACGAGTAGGATTAGAGGAGGACTAATTGTTTTTTTTGGAGGAGATAGGAAGGAGGAGGGGGAAATTGAAGTGATGGAAATGATATGGGTGAAAAAGAGAAGAGGGGGTATAATGAGGAAGGGGGGTTTGGGAGAAGGGATAAGATGAAATCATCTAGGAGGTTAATATATATATGTATATCATGGGTGTTAGCGGAGGATGAGGAAGTTATAGAGAAGGGGGGTATATACACATACACATATAGAGAGTGAGGGTGCAGCGAGGAAAGGAGTATTAGGGGGTTGTGTGATCTAGATCTTGAGTGAAGAGATCCGAATGGTTTGAGTTCAAAGAGAATAGGAGAGAAAACATATAGATTTGCTATAACAATCATATAACAAACATAAGCAAGAAATGTATAAATAAAATACACCATGGGAACATTATGGGCTACAGAGGGAGTGGTTATAGGTATTCAGTGTAGGAGCATGTTTAGGGACACATATATGGGGTTTGGTGTGGTGTGTGTGTATGTGTGTGAGTGGGGCCGTCAGGGGATTTGAGGAGAGAGAGAGAGGGGGCTAGTAAGGGTTGGGAGAGAGAGAGAGAGAGAGAGAGAGAGAGAGAGAGGGGGGGGGGTGAGAGAGAGAAATTAGAGTGTGGGGGTTGTTAGGGGTTTGGGAGAGAGAGAGAGAGAGAGAGAGAGAGAGAGAGAGTGTTAAGAGTTAGGGTTTTTGTATGTAGCCATAATTTGTTTGAGTTTCTTTTAGCATAAATGGGAACATGTTTTTGTTATAGCCATGCATAAAACCTATCTATTGTGGTCACTGATGCTTTAATGTGATCAATAACTTGTGCATGTTTTGTACATAAGAAATGCATTCACATTTTTGTTCTATAAAAACAATGATTTTTCTTATTAGGTAGTAACTTGAACATATCCAAGAAAATTAAAATCAACTTCAGATTTTTTTTCAAGGAAACCAAGAACTCTAGAATTAAAGAGAACAAAAGACTATATACATCATTTATTTTATTATAGTTGAGGAGCACCAAAGGAAATTTCCCTCATTCATTATTCTGGTAATGGAGTATATTCACAATTGAGGAAAATATTAGAAATACCAAAGAATCTCTTATTGAATAACACCAAATCCAATCTCCATCATTCATTTTCTTACAATAGAGGAGCACCAAATACAATTTTCCTCATTGATCATTGTGTTGATGGAGTATATTCATAATTAAGGAAGGAAATCAACAAAATTGAAGAATCTCTAATTCAAGAGCACCAAAAACAATCTTCAACATTCATTTGCTTATAATTAAGGACCACAAAACACAATTTTTTTCATTAATCATTGAGATGACTGCGTATATTCACAATTGTGGAAGAAAATCAACAAGATTTAATAAATTTCTATTTGAAGAGAACCAAATACAATCTCCATCATTCATTTTCTTATAATTTAGGAGCACCAAAAAAACATTTCATCATTCATTTTCTTATAATTGAGGAGCACCAAAAAATGATTTCATCATTCATTTTCTTATAATTGAGGAGAACCAAATGCAATTTTCATTGAATTGATCATTGTAGTTATGGGGAATATACACAATCAAGTAAGAAAATCAATAAGGGTGAAGAAGACTTAAGAAATAATTGAAGAAAATAGCGAAAATAAAATATTGGGCATGATGGATCAGAAGAATTCTATGAACATCCATCAAATTCTAATTATAGATGATGCCATAGTTGTTTGTACCAGTCCACAACAAGAAAAATGGAAGCATTCACTAGAGGGGTCCTCAATTTTCACAACAATTGAGGTACAAGCAACACATGTCACTAATCAATAAGTACAATTTAGGTGCTCATCTGGGGATGTTTCAACTCCCACATCAAGTAATCCTAAAACTAATGAATCATTGTATCAAAATTAAAATACTCTTTAGGTCTCTTATGGTTGTATAAGTGATGAAGTTAGAAAGGCATTGCTTATAGAACCTAGTTTTGAAGAAGATGCTATTGAGACCATCTAAGACGATGTCCAATTGGCACCACCCGATTGCAAGAAAGTGAATGAATGAAACCAAGCTCCTATTAAAATGATAGAGTGTCATGCTAATGTGGTACATGGTACACTTCCAACTTGCTTACCTCTATTAGCAAGTACATACCAAAGAACAATGAAATGTAAAGAGATTGATGAAACTATCATTAGTTCCCTTAAAGGTATGTTATCTAAATGCAGTATTCTATATCAAAATCAATCGATACTTAATAAATATTTTTATTCTAAATGTGATGGAGATAAATTTAGATGATTTTTATTATTTTAAAAATCTTGGTTAATGGATGAACTATTAGGAGAAAGTTAGGGATAAATATGGAAAACATTTCTAGACCAAGTTCTCATATTGTTAAAATATTAGTTGATTCTTTTATCACAACTGGTAAGAAACTAGTTCAAAGAATTGGAATTTATTTCATCGTTTGTTGTCACAAGAAATCCTAAATAAGAACACTAGAGTCCTTCATTTTCTCAATCCTACATTCAAACTTGTTAATTTGAATGTCAAAACCCTTAGTAGGTATTCTATTAGAAGTCAACATATTGAAAGAATCATCCATATATATATATATTTGGTTCTTCATTGATAGATTTACATGGTCTAACATGAAGCTAATTGATGTAGTAAAAGGATTATTGTAGAGTCTTCAACATGATAAAACCAAAAATTCTTCAAACTAAAAGGATGTACTAAAATTGAGAATGGCTTCAAAGGATCATGAACAACACATTAAATGAACAACAAAACCACTCAAAATGGGCCTTTTAACTCTAATTCAAATTCCATGTCATCATGTGTTAGCCAATGAAATTGCTTTAAATTTGAAATACTGTATAGGTCTTAAACACTTTTTTTATATAAATTTGGGGATAGGTATCATACAAAAAACTAGTTTTTTGTTTATATTTTCGACATATCTCCCTATGTGTTTACTCAAATTTCAATCGGGAGATATTGTTGGATGCGAAATTTAATTTCGCATCCAATGAGTACCCACTCAACATACTTTTGATGGACCTCCCTACCCCAAAAATAAGAAATACCTGAAAAAATGTGATGATGACATCATCACATTTTTTCAGGTATTTCTTATTTTTGGGTTAGGGGGGTCCGTTAGAAGTATGTCAAGTGGGTACTTGTTGGATGTGGAATTTAATTTCTCATCAAACAAGCTCTCCTGATTGAAATTTGAGTAAAAAAAGGGGAGGTATCGAACATACAAACAAAAAAGTAGTTTTTTTCTTTTCTTCTTCCAAAATTAATAAATATTATTTTATTATTTTAACTATTATTTTACTAATTTTTTTATGAGGCCCATTTTGAGTTGAAAATTCCTCTAATGTGTGGTTGTTGGAATGCTCAGTTACCATGTATAAATGGAAGCTCCAATGCTATGAGTAAATATACTAAGAAGCATCACTGGAAATTGATCTTGCTACTAAGATAATTCTCATAAGCATACACAAGAAAAATAGAGAGAATAAAAGAGACCAAATCACATAAATGAAGAGATGAATATTGGAATGTATCCTTGTTGTAATATCACAGATCACAGAGGGTTACCAATAATACACATTAAAATCATGCAAACATATTAGAGAAAAAATACAAGAACACATATGTGGAATAATAGATTATATTATAGTGAAAGGGTCCATACAATACATAGAACTGAACCAAGTTCTCATCTGGCTCAACAACCTAATATATATGGTTGACAAATAGTTAAAAATAACTACCTATCGGTTCGGTCAATCAACATGACCTTATGTGGCCGACCTAATCTCTAATTAGTTGCCTGATCGACTTAGTTGGCTTATCGATTTAGTCGGCTTACTGACTAGCTCCCCCAACATCTCCCCCATAAAAAAAATTGTTCTTCGTCCTGAATAAATAGGGAGGTACCCAAAAACAATGCATTTCCCGTATCAAGTAGTTATTTCTATGTTTTAATTTCATGGGATGTGAAGTCCGATAGTTGGTCTTTTTTATACACAGACTTCCACAATTGCTTCTACTGTCACTGCCAGGCAATGTTGGAATTTCGTCCAACTTTGTAGTACTTTTTGGATGTTGATGGTTGATGTTGTAAGGATTTAGAGTGTCGACATATTCTCTTGAATGGAAAGGTTTGCTATCCTTTCCATTTCGGAACCCATAAACTAGTCGTTCAATTCTGCTATCTCAAAAAGTCTTTTCATCTGCGGGCAGATGATGTCTAATTTGTCCAAGCTTGGAATTGCCTGTTGCACCCACTGGCGTGCTTGTCACTCAAGCTTCTACTGTTTGGTTGTTTCAAGCATGATTTGATCTTCAATAGTGATTCTGAGTGCCTCTTCCATGCTCTTCCTCTTTTCCAATGCTTGGATTTCTTATCGGGTCTGTCGGGTCTACTGGAAGACTTACCCATAATAAGCAGGCCAGTCCCGTAGTACCCCTTATGTTATGACCAACTCCTCCATGTGATCTTGAAGCACTTTATAAGCTTTGGAGAAGGCTGTGTGCTGCTACATCAGTAGTCAAGTTGTTGCTTCTTTTTTCTCTTCTCTTGTGTTCTGCATCTGTGTCTGTAGTGCCAACACCATGCTCTCAAACAACTGATAGGATTTCTCTAGTGGCTTGTCGGTGTCGACCTCTGTTGGTCCTGGTATCATAGACTGCGGAAGGTTTCTGGATTTGTTTAAGAACTCAACTTATTATCTTTCATTGTCATCGAGCTCCTTACGTCTATTCTGGCTCCTTGCTTTTGCTTCGATAGCCAGTGTTTCCAGGAGTTGTCCCAAATCTCCATCCCTTAGCTTTGTTGCATCAACTGCAGTGGTCGACCCAAGTTGGTTGATGTGAACCATTGTCGCTTAGGTTTGATGATCCCTCTTCTTTCTATCTCTTTTTCTCTTATGCTTTTGCTCTGCTTGCTACAGTACTTGTGTACCTATAAGAGTCATATTTTTTGGCAAGGGGTTGTCGGGTTGTTGGCCTACAGTGGTTGGGGGGACTTCTGGTTGGTTCTGTGGGATGAGTGCTGTAGGTGGGTGTGTATTTGGTGGATTTTGTACAGAGGGCTCAAATATAGATGTTGTTGGTACTGATGGTTGTGGTACAGGTGGTTCATGTGCAGCTGGTTCAGTTGCAGGTTCTAGGTTTGGGGGTGGTGGTGGTGATGGTGAATGGTCGGGTGTGATTGGAGTGGTGGGGAAATGTTCAGGTGTCGAGTCGTCGATTTGTGGGGGTGAAACTTTCAGGATGTCGGAGAAAAATTCTTCAATTTCTCGGTTTATTTCTTCCATGTTCTCTTCTTCCTCATTTCCTGTCAGTTCATTGGTTGGTGGAGGGGGTTCGAGGTTGGTTGGAATGAAGGTTGAGGTCCAACTTGTGACAACTTGAGCTATCTTATTAGGGTTCCTCACAAATGTTGATGTTATTACTCCCATAGACCTCAGTTTTTGGGGTATTCAGCTAGGTGTTGAAGGAGTAGGTTGTCGTGGTCCACCAGTTTCAAACAGAGGCATTTTAGTGGTGATCTTTTATATAGAGGTGAGTAACTCAAGCAGTTTTTCGATGTATTCCTAGAAGTCTCTGTCTCTTCCGAACATCTCCTTCATGGTGTCCGGCATAGCATTCTTGCATATGTTGATCGGGCTTATTGAGGGTAGCTCTGGAAGTGTTTCCTGTGTGATTTTGGTAGGAGACGGGGGTGGAGGTGTTGATACTAGGTCGACCACATTTTTGGCCATTGAGGTATTTGTGCTCTTTACCTTTTTCGGCCAACCTTGCTATGCTCTTGCTTCAACAAATTTTTGGAACTGTGCTTCCACTGGAATTTCGTTTGGTGTGGCGTCCTCTATGATGTCAACTATTGTGGCTGCTAATTCATCTTCATATTCTAATGATTCTTCGATGATAAGCTTGTGCATCCCCTTCCCTTGTTTCTATTCCTGCGTTTTTCTCCTTTTCCTTGAAGATGCTATTTCCTTTGATAGCTTACAGATGTTTTATTTGGTTATAGCATACTCAGGGTTTTTAGTTTCCATGTCATCCTCTGGTGCTTTTCCTCCCCCTTGTTGTTGAGTTGGGCCAATGCTTTCTTCAGTTGGATTGGTTACCTAGTGTACTGCCTATGCCCCTTGCATTTGGGATGTCGGTGGTATGATTGTAATTTGCAGTCAACTGGTGTCTTTTGCTGGTGTTTCCTTTGACACAAATGTGCCAATGTATAACCGGAGTTCATAATCTTCTTCTTTTTCTTGGTTTGTTAGTGGCTCCGCTATTTCCAGGGTTTCCTCCTTCACATTTGCTAGTATTGACAGTTTTGTGTCAGACTGTCGAGCTAGCTACCAGAAGATCTCTTCAAATGTTGGGTAGTAGTCGAGTGTCTTTGCTTTTTCCTTAGCAGCCTGCATGTACCGAAATGTTGTATCGTCAATTTCCAGTTGTATGTGCACGGTTTTGGGCAGACTTCGTCAGACGTTCTGGGGCACCCTCCATCTGGTCGTCTAGATTT
The DNA here is from genome assembly GCA_001517045.1 of Pseudotsuga menziesii. NCBI lineage: Eukaryota > Viridiplantae > Streptophyta > Pinopsida > Pinales > Pinaceae > Pseudotsuga > Pseudotsuga menziesii. Next base: position 178,127 of record LPNX010987346.1, read on the forward strand.
TAAGCTGTTGGAACCAGTTTTCCAACAACACCTTTTCGTTTTCCAGTTCCTTCATTGTTATAATATGGGCGAATGGCTTGAATCTCCACATATGGAATCTTGTGGGTTCTTAGAACTGCTTGCCCCTGACAAAGCACAAGTAGTACATTACTATCCATATCATAAGGGACGGGAACCTTATAATCCCTCCTGACTCTTGGAATTTTTCATAGATGCCTTTGAGCATGTCGATGAAATACTTAGCCCATCTGTAAATTTTTCCTGTGTCAGCAATGGTGTCCATTGCCTCTAGCATATCTAGTTTTAGGTAACTTCCTTGACCTATGGGTGTAATCCCAGTTGTTATGATTTTAGCCACAATTTGTGGCGTTCAGGCTTGTATTTGGCTAATCATTAGCCCTTTTGAGTTCTTTCCTAATGGTGATCCAATTAGTTTCTCTACCAGCCCTTCTTTTATGCTGACTGGTATTGGTTCACCTTGGTTGGATAAACCATTCCCCAGAGATCTCGACTGGCCTATCGAAGTAGAACCTGCCGTTGTGGTATCGGCTTATAATGAATTTGACTGTTGTTTCCTTTGTACCTCCAAAACTTGCCATTAATAGTGTGTTCATGTAGTTCATGATAGTACAATGGTTTATCTTCTCTATAGCTAGGGTTGGATTCTTGTCGACATAGGCCCATTCCTTGATCTCAGCCCATGTTTTCACTCATGAGGTCTCTTGAACCTTAGCGTTCTTTATGTTTCTTAGCCTCCTCATTAATTGGGTCTCAGCAGTTTGTAGTTCCTTAGTCTTGGCAACAACTCTGGTTTGTTTTGGTGCCATTTTGTTGGGTTTTTGTTCGACTTTAATTCAGGATTCTTGGTTCTTAGTTTTTTGTTTGCTAATTTGCTCTCTCTGTTTGAAATACTGTAAATGATCCTCTTGCGATCCAGTATTTATAGGTGATGCATTTGACATTTCTGTCGATGGGTGTATTAATGGCGGAAGTGATGGTCCAGTGCGAGCACTTGAGTTTGCGTTAATGGTTATTTTATTTTGGTGCTCATAGTAATGAAGGCGTGATGTGACTTTCAGGGTCGTTGGTTGATGTCGATCGTGTGAGCGGTCGATGGTGTATGTCGGTGGGTGTAATGTCAGTTGTCGAAGCATTGATTTGTTGTCATCCTAGTTTATGTGTGTTGGTTTTGTTTTGTCTTTTGTATTTTTTTCATATTTTTATAGTTTTTGTCTAACCTTTATGTTCGTTATGTGTTTTTTTTTAACTTGTTTTTAGTTTTTGTACCACTTTAGTCGGGCACGATTAACAAGTTTCCGAAATACTATGCCTTGTAACATCTTTAGTCATACTGATCCATTGGCATGAATCTCTTCGACAACGTAGGGTCCCATCCATTATGTACATATCTTTTTGGGTTTCCCTTTTACTCAACTATTGTATAGTAACCCTACCGACAGGTTTTTGTTTTTGATGTTGCGATCGTGCCATGCCTTCTGTTGTTGTTTCTGGATTTCTTGATGTTGTAAACCGATCAGTCAGTGTTCTTCAAGTTTAGTTAATTGCATCAGTCATTCCTCCTTCCTTTTTTGACATTGACATGTAAAATATCTATGATAATAGGTGTCTATTGTTGAAAATGTAGTGGAACTACTACTTCTTGTCCGTAAACTAGTCGAAACAGTGTTTGGCTGGTTGAGCGCTTGTATTTAGTTTTGTACGCCCATAGTACTACAGGTATCTTTTCATCCCATTCGTCTTTGTCGGTGTTACATATTTTTATTAGAACTTTAGTTAATTTTTTATTAAATGCTTCAATTGCTCCATTCAACTGAGGGCGGTAAGTTGTACTCCATCGGTGGTCAATTTGGAATTGATCTATTAGTGTTTTAATAGTTTTATTAATAAAGTGTGACCCTTGGTTGTTGATTAGGGTTATTGGACATCCAAACCTGGTAATGATATTTTCATAGATAAATTTAGCAGCTATCTCGCTCGAACATGTGTTGACTGGTTCTACCTCTACCCACTTGGGTACATACTCAACTGGAGTTATTACGTACCTTGCACCTGTTCTTTTTGCTGGTATGGGAAATGGTCCTATGAAGTCAATATCCCAAATTTCAAATGTCAAACTTAGGTTTACTAATATCAATGGCATTTCTATACTAGGCAGAGGTCGACCTAGATGTTGACATCTGTCACATTAGCTCATAAGCATTTTACAGTCTTTGCGAAGTGTCAGCCACCATAACCCTGATTGTTGGATTTTATGGGCAGTTTTGTTTGCTTGAAAATGTCCTCCCGTAGGTCAATAATGTGCTTCATAAATAATACTATTTCTTTCATGTTCTAATACACACCTTCTGAGGATGTTTTCCAAGCGCATTTTATATAAGAATCCATTTATGAGGCTATATGGTGTAGCTTTCATGGCTAAGATTTGTTTCTTTTTCATGTTCATACCTTTTGGTTCTTATCCATATTTTAAAAATTGAGCTATTTCCTCTAATTCTACTGAGACTGAGTCAAGAAGGTCGGCTCGACTAAACGCGTTAGGGTATGCCTGACTTTGTTATTTTTTATCATTTTGCCATAACTCCTTGACTACCGAATATTTGTATTTATTAATTGTTCTTTTTATCTGGGTCTTACCAAAACTGCCTCCGAGAGCTAAGAGAAAGGGTCGACAGAGGAGAGAATCCCAAAACCTTGCACGAGCCTCCCGTGGAGCCGATTTCACCTGTAGATGGTCAGTTGTTCTTCTCATTTATTTTTCAAACTATTTCTCTTTTAAAATTCGTGTGTTTGTTCTCTTCCAAATCTGAAAATATATTCCCATGGCTTACAGTGTAAAGCAGAAACTTCCTCAACTTCCAAATCTCTCCCTGCAACTAGCCTTTTCTTTTTAAATGGCCATTTTAGTGGGGCAGATTATATAAAGAATAGAACCTGGTAGATGACTCAACAATCTCAACTTCCAATTCTACCCTTGCAACTAAGAGGCCTTTTGATTGGGTAGATCTAATGAATAAAATATAGTGGACGCAGAACACTCAGTCAGTTTCATTAGTAAACCAAAGGCCCATGTGGCTACTTACTTTAATTTAAGGGCAAAATAACAAAATTTTACAGCCCTCTGTCACCACATCTCATCTTCTTAACATACCACTTAAGTGGGGCAGATCAGACCAAGAATGAAACCTGGTCGTTGACTCAACCCTCTGTCAACCTCATCAGTGAAGCCAATCAAATGTTGGTTTTTCCACTTGGGTTTCTTGAGTAAATTTTATCTGTGTTATGAATTTATTTGTTGTCGTGTTAAATTTGTGTGAGTGAAAGAAGCTCTTCTTTGTAATTATCTGTTGATTGTAGTTATATTAGTGGTTTCAAGATGCTTATTGAATTTTTGTTAGATTATTAACCCCAATTATGCTTACACTATTGGAGGGTTAAGATTCAACAAGATTCCATTGAGCTAGTTATATTGTTCATTGATCTAGACATACACATTGACCAGAATTCTTGCCATAGCCAATAAAGTCCAAGACTGCTATTTTAGCAATTGATTTTATTGAGGAACTTGAGCTCACAGGGGCCACATGATTCCATCAGGCTAGTTACATTGTTCATTGATCTAGACATACACATTGACCAGAATTCTTTCCATAGCCAATAAAGTCCAAGACTGTTATTTTAGTAGTTGCTTTTATTGAGGAACTTGAGCTCACGGGGGCCACATGATAGTGACTTATACACTCATGCTTCTTGTAAAAAAACAAGTCCAGTGAGATTACTTCTATCTTTCCATTTATTTTATTCTTTTATATGTCTTTTTGCAAGTTACACTAAGGCTCTTTTCCTTCCTTCAAGATCAGTGTTTCCTATTTTTTTGTCATTTTGGGAAACTTGTTTTCTCAAGCATGTCTATAATTAATAAGTTTTACATGTATATTTTTTTTACGAAGAAAAGACTATAGTTGAGATTAAAAAAATGAATCAAACTATCCAAGGGGTTTATACGACGTTCATCGAAAAGAACTACGCTTTATCATACTTTCCTCTTATATCCATATAAAAACATCTCTGAAAAAACATAATAAAGCAGCTGCTTTAACAAGAAGCAAGTAGAGATCAACATTAAGAGTCTGTTCAAAAAAATAATTACTTCACAAGACAATAAAAATATGTAAGACCAGAAAAACCCATAGACCAGCCACAAACATGTTCAGATCATTAACCTGCATAGAATGGAAGGGTTCCTTGACCAATCAAAATACCTTCACACCATTCTTCAAAGTTTAGAACACCTTCTAAAGAGGACAAACCTTTTTAGACAAAAGGTTAGCATCCGAGTTGTATATTCCCTGAAAACATGATAAAAAGATAAAGAAATAAGCGTCTCTTCCTGCATCAAACGCATGCGATGTAACTACCACTCCAATAGAACAACTTGGATCTTTGCCCTGTTGAGTGCCTAGTCTATCACAAGCTTGGAATCACCAATGACCTGAAGAGTTCTAATACCTTTGTCCTAGGCGAAAAAAATCAAACCAACTAGGGCCAAAAGCTCACTACGAGTGTTAGACCCCGAACCACACCCCAGCCAGATTTTATAAGAACAAATTGCACCAAAAGCAATGGTACTTTAAAATCACAATAAATGGAAGTGGGAGAGTTACCACAGTCCACCATTCCTATACCTGAGTCTATTAAAATCCTGGGATTAAAAACATATGGGTGTGAAACAAGGAGAGAAGAGTTTACAGAAGGAGCAAAACAAGATAGGAGAAGCATTGGCCATGCAGCTGAGTGGTGAATCCTCTGGTCCTGGCTTTTCAATCCTCAGAGAAGAATGTGTATCTCTGATTTCTTCCTACTCCTTTACTTCCCCTGATTTGCAAAAAATTGGCGATCCTTTGATCTGAGGAAGAGCCCTTCCAATGTCCATTTGCGACTCTCCCAGACATTACTATCTCCATTATGTTGTATTTTTTCAAATAGATTTTAGCAAAATAGATCTGAAAATATCTCAATGGATATAATGTATATCAGAAATTTATGCCCATGGGATATCATGTATATGTAAACTTTTTCAGGGATCTGTCTCTCTCTTTTATAAGCCACTCAATGCCCTATTCACAGGGGATCATCTTGGAGCATCACATAATGGTGAATTGAACTATTTTGAGAAGTATAACTGGTATTCAGGTAGAATACATATATTCTTACTTCTTCTAGTTCCTTTTGTGCTAGTAACTTGTCTTAATCCAAAGGGGCTGAATCTTCACTCATAAAAACAAGATTTCTTGGAAAACAAGCTACTTCTGGGAGGTCTGTCTTAATCCAAAGGGGCTGAATCTTCACTCATACAAATGTTGGAGTTCCTTGTTCATCCTGTGGGTGCTTTTTTTCTCTATATGAAGTACTAATATTAGCCCTCATCCATGCACTAGGCTTAGACTTAGTAAGCAACCTCTGTCTGCTGGTTGGAGTGCTGGCTTTACTTGATCAAAAGATAATTGGGATCTGGCAATTCATCCTCCAAGAAAACACTGAATTTAGACCTGCTTTTATCCTCATGTGAAGCACTGGAATTTGATGATTTTGGGGTTGACCTTGGACTTGTTTATTCTGCTATTTTATCCTCCACAAAAGAGCTTCCATCTGATGATAAGCCGATTTTGTCACTATGCAAGCATTATTTTGGATTGGTGTAGAGCTTCCCTTGGCCTGATTCCTTTTCAATAAAATGCTTAAAGTCATGCCCAACTGATTTGAATAACTAGTTAATGAATTCTTCCAAAACTATTTATGAAAATATCGGCCAATGCCAGGCCAACGAAAGGATGCAGAAGGGTTACAACTTTGGTTTGGCAGAAAGTCTCATTTTCAGATCCTCTGCAACTGCATCAATAAATTCTTTGGTGTTTAGGTAGTGCTCCCTAGAAAGCCTGCATAAAGTATTTACAAGAAAACTAAACATTTAGAATTTGTACCAAAGGCTGCATATTTTACAATGTATAGATCTTAAAGCACAAAAACAAAACCTACTTGGAACCGTGAATGATTAGTGCCAAGTCTTTTGTCATTTTTCTAGCCTCGACAGTTCCTATACAAGCAACCTCCAGCTTCTCTGCAAATTCAAGTAGCCTTTCATTTCCATCTAGTTTTTCCTTGCCAGAGAGAAGTAACAATAAAGTGTTTTCAGAGTTTTCTTAGAACAGGTATATCAGATGCACACATTAAATGGTGAGAAGATGCTAATGCCCATAAGTATCTTGCATACATATAATTAGAATCATAAGCTCACGAAGAACAAATAACATCATTAGATTTCCTAACAATGTGAATCTAGGTAGATACCTATGTGCAAGCCCGCGGGTCCATGCAAAGATGGATGCAATGTTGTTCGTGCTAGTTTCACCTCCCTTCTGATGTACGCAGAAATGCCGAGTTACAGTGCCATGAGCTGCTTCAGCCTCAATATTTTTTCCATCAGGACAAACCTGCAAAAGACAACAAAATCCAAGATGAAGCAGTTTGCAAACAAACAAATTTAGTAATTGCAAATTTTGTAGAGCCTTTATGGACTGCCATCAGCTGGAAATCCCACTTGGAGACTTAGTCTCTTCAGGCGTTCAATAGCAGCATTTAATTATCAATACAGTTGCAGCATAATAACATGTACCTAAACAGCAATCACAATTTCATAGTTTTCGAGGATGAAATGGAGATCAACTTCTTTCTGAATGAGATTCTCTAAATATAAACTATCACAGTCGTCATGAAATCTGAAGTTCAACATACTTAGTTGCAAAAAATAAAAACTATATTTTACTTGAAGACAATCTTCTAGATCCATTATGTCCATGCATTATCACAAATGGGCAAAATAATGACTAACTCTAACCAGGAAGAAGTGAAGGAAACCTCCAAAACCATAGTGATTTAACATGCTTAAAGCAAGTTAGAGGTGCATAACTTGTAAGTGGTATGCCTTTGTTTGAATTCGTTTTATTTTCTAAAGGTTTTACTTGACAATCTTAAAAAAAAAAAACTTGACAATTTTTTAACATGCTTAAAGCTAGTTAGAGGCTTANAGTGGTCTTCCTTTGTTTGAATTCGTTTTATTTTCTAAAGGTTTTACTTGACAATCTTAAAAAAAAAAAACTTGACAATTTTTTAACATGCTTAAAGCTAGTTAGAGGCTTATAACTTGTAAGTGGCCTGCCTTTGTTTGAATTCTTTTTATTATTATTTTACTTGACAATCTTCTATGTCCAATAGGAAAAACAATGACTAACACTAACCAGGAAGAAGTGAAGGGAACCTCAAACCATAGTGCTTTAACATTCTTAAATAAAGTAAAGACTTCTAAGTGATCTGCCTTTGTTTGAATTCTTTTAAGTTTTTATAGACCTCAGATATGGCAGATCTTAGATTTCCGCTTAAACATCAAAAAATAAGATGAAGTGATCCCAAATTAAACAATGCACTCTCTCAATATTTCTATTATCAAATACTCAAACAAGAACACCTTTATTTTAAAGGAAAAACTGAAAATTGCGAAGACAACCATCAACACACCCATGCACAAACATGGAAGGCAATTGTATACTATTACACAAATGTTAGCAAACTGTTTAGAAGAGGAGAGAGCGTAGGTCCTAAATTTTAGGCAGATTGTAAATAATGACAGCTAGAACACACTGCATGGAAGCCAATCTAGAACATACAGCTGGGGTTCCTTTTCTATATTTATGGTATTTTTCTACCCTGCTACAAGTTATCTTTCAAACTCCACTAATTGCCCTTCCATATTTTGTCACTTTTCTGAAGTCTTATTAATCTGAGTAATCTCCCTCTTGCTGGTCAAAGATAGT